>JAJQKJ010001845.1:0-85744 GCA_029574335.1 Rana kukunoris | reverse complement strand
TGCTTATGCAATGCCTCCTGGGGTGATGGCCACCTGTAAGCCCGGGGGCCCCATAGTCTTCTATTGCCCGGGGGCCCCATGAGTTTGTCAGTCCACCCCTGGCTACACTAACAACCTCTTCCCTTTCGAAAGCTGAAAAACAACGTTCTGTCTATAGATACACTTTAGTTAAACGCTTGGCGTTCCGTAATGCTTCGCCTTGATATCGGCCCGGACAGATGTCAGCTGAGATGAAAGCGGAGGCCACAATGGGAAGACGACACGGAGAAGACACTCGGCTGTGTTTGTCTCTCATGTGTAGAGGAAGTGAAGTGATTAAAGGTACCAGCGACAGATCAAACTCTTCTTCCCCGAAGCTGTTGATAGAAGAGACCTCACAAGGGAGAGAACACCACCTGTGCTTCCGAGGAGACAACTTTTTTTTTTTTTTTTTTAAATGGTTGAAAACTGTAAAAGGTGGAGCCGTTGGGCATAGAGAGCAATCAGTTTTCATCGTTCACTTCCTGGGAAAGTGCAGAAAGGAGCTTGTTGGCCATTAGCCAGTAGATATACATTTGCCCCAGTTTTCTGAATCTACCCATAAGGCTAGAGCTGAAGGCATGACAGTGTATGCAAGTAAGGGTGGCATTCTGATCACCACAGTAAAGGAGGGCATGCTCCCCCCACTGACCACCAATGTAAAGGGCACTTTTCCAACGACCCCTGATGAACTAACCCTGATAGGGTGACCACATTTCCAAACTACCATTCAGGGACACCCCCCTTTCCCAAAAATCATCTTGTGCTGTAACGAATCACAGCACAGTGATTGGACACAAGAGGCGGGATTTATGATTTCTCCAATCACAAGCAGGGGTGGGGATTGTGCTCCTCCAGGCATTCCCGGCCAGGACAAGTACTGTCAGTGAGTAAAGAAGTGATGTGGCGGCCTTTTTTGGGCATCAGATTGGCCTGGGGGGTGGCTGTGTCTGTTTTATTCCGGGACACTGTATTGTCCTGGAATGAAGGTGCATGGAACAGACCTTCAAAATACGGGACTGTCCCGGGCAATCCGGGACCCGTGGTTACCCTATTCCCTAAGACCTTAACCCCTTGCCGCATATATGCGTCCTCTGGTTTTGTGCGTTATAACAGGATAATGCCCGCAGCCCACTCTAAACAACGGTACCATTTTTTAGAGTGGGCGATTGGCTATCCAGGCACAACAACCAATGTGGCTAAAAGCCGCTCGGTTTGTTATACCGGATGAGCGGGAGGGGACACCCCCCCCCTCCCGCCGCCTCCCACCGGGAGACCCGATCCACGATGTGACACTTCCTGGCGCCTAGAGAGAGACTGGCACAAAGCCGTAAGTGGCTTTGTGCCAGTCTCCTGAATGTAAACACGATAGCGACGTCACAACTTCACTTCCGGTTTACTCGGCTGCCAATTGCGCCGGATTACAAAAAATATACAGTATTCAGAACCTTTGTTTTCGGCGATCTGAATACTTTAAAGCAGGGCTTTTTTTCTGGGGGAACTTGGTGGAACTCAGTTCCACCACCTTTGGCTCAGACCCTTTGGTGCCCGCTCACCACAATCACTTGTGAACACAGAAGTCTGGTTTCTGTGTTTACAAGTGACTGCTTTGTAACCCCCTGAACTCTGCATACTGTATGTAATGCAATTCTGGTATTTAATGCCCCTTAAGACCCTTCTACTGTTTGTGAAATCTGAACGGGTCGTGGTTGAGTTCCTGCACCTATTTTCTGAGAAAAAAAGCTCTGCTTTAAAGTATAAAGGAGGGATTTGGAAATGTGTCTTTTAGACCCCCGATCCCTCCATAAAGAGTACCTGTCACCACCGATAACTGTCACAAGAGATGTTTACGTTCCTTGTGACAGCAATAAAAATGATCAATTGTTTTTTTTTTTTTAACAACAATTTAATAATGTAAAAATAAATAAATTCGTTTTGTAAAGCGCCCCCGTCCCCACGAGCTCATGCAGCAAAGAAACCGCATACGGAAGTCGCTCCCGCATATGAAAACGGTGTTCAAATCACACATGTGAGGTATCGGCGCAATCGTCAAAGCAAGAGAAATAATTCTAGCACTACGCCTCCTCTCTAAAAATCTAACCTGGTAACCGTAAAAAAAAAATTAAAGAGTCACTTATGGAGATTTTCAGGTACCATAGTTTGCCGCCATTCAAAGAGTGCGTGCTATCATAAAGCGTGACGTGTTTGTGACATCATCATTCACATTATACAAAAAAAATTGGGCTAACTTTACTTTTAAAAAAAAAATTAATTCACAAAAGTAAATTTTTTCCCAAAAAGATGCGTTTAAAACACTACTGCACAAATACCGCCTAACATAAAATGTTGCAAAAATCGCCATTTAATTATCTAGATTCTCTGATAAAAAAATATATATGAGGTTTGGGGGTTCTAAGTTATTTTCTAGCAAAAAATACAGATTTTAACTTGTAAAATACCAAATGTCAGAAATAGGCTTAGTCATAGAAGGGTTAAAATAATTTGTTAAGGTATCCTTTTGGGGTACAAAAGTTAAGAAAGGCTATTATAGAGTAAGAACTCTGAGTGTTCTGGGGTCACCAACATTACATTCTCAAGGAGGCACAGAGCAACAGTCTCAATGCCACTGGATGTCTACAGTATGCTAAGTGTAGCACCCTCCTAGTTAGGTGCTAGGCTGATAGGTAAATTTAGTTATTTTTGGGCTCTTCTGTAATCAATAGAGCAGTGGCTGATTGTTTTGTCTCACAGGTTGCAGGTTTGACTGCTTCATCCTGCCTTCTGGAAAGCTCCGGAATAAAGGCTGTGGAGCAGATCAAATGACTAGCCTGAATATGTATGGTGCCTCAACCAATCCCTGAGGGGTGTGCTCAGTAGGTGGCTGCGGAGCACATAAATAGTCAGATGTGCGGAGCAGTCTTGTCTGGTCCAGGAGGGCAGGGGGCTGCTGCCCTCCCAGGCAGACCAGTTGGAATTTATCTGAGCTCATCGAGGTCACAGCTATGCTAAAGCCATACCTCCCAATTTTCTGAGATGGGAATGAGGGATACCTATAAGCAAAAGTACGTAGGCATAGGACACACACCCCTGCCACGCCCCTTTAAAGGAGAACTAAACAAAAATAAATATTAGTTAAACCCACAAGTGTTTTTTTTTAACCACTACTATTCCTTTTACTGGCTTTTGAATTTTACAAATGCAACCCTTTAGAATTTGGATGAAAGGTTTATTACTGTGAAACACAGCCCCTATTTGTAAAGGAAATTTTCCTACCTAGTTCCAGCTCGTTTTCACAAAGCTGACATGTTGCTGACAGAGGAGCACAGTACAGGCAACTTACACGAGGGGTGCACATGCACATAGTAGCCAGAGGTGGCAGTAAGGAGCTTGATGTCTGAGCTCAATGACACAGAAGAGCAGAAGCTGCAAGATAGTTTCTATAGTGCACAACACTGCCTTCTTCTGGCCCAGGGGCTCCTTACAGTTGCATCTGCTGTACCCCCTTTGGCAGCTTTGGCCACTGCTCTAGGGGGACAGAAACCCAGAGACAAGATCAGCAGGTCCTCCTGGGGTGAGCACTACACAAGGGAGGATTCTATACAGGTAATTACCGTATATACTCGAGTATAAGCCGAGTTTTTCAGCACATTTTTTTGTGCTGAAAATGCCCCCCTCGGCTTATACTCGAGTCACCTTTTTGTGCATGATCTCCCGGACTTTGGGGACCCGGTACCGACCAACCGTAGGTCTCCTGGACCCCAAACTTGCCACACATATAGCCCCACTGTTCCTCTACAAGTGTGCAAGGTTTATTGTCTGGGGACCTACAGCTGGGGAGCGATATTTCAAATCCAGGCACCCCTTCCATACACTCCCATGTTAACGTCAGTCTAGTCATGGACACAGCGAGGCATGGGCACAGTGAGGCATGGACACAATGAGGCATGGGCACAGCGAGTTATGCACATGGAAACAGTGAGGCAAAGTGAGGCACAGTGAGGCATGCAGATGGACAACATAGGCTTATACTCGAGTCATTAAGTTTACTCCAAAAAATTAGGTGCCTCTGCTTATATTCGGGTCAGCTTATACTCAAGTATATACGGTACATAGCTCCCAACTGTCCCTGATTTTAAGGGACTGTCCCTTTGTCCCTCATTCCTCCTCATTTGTCCCTCATTTTGGTCTGATCTATATAGATGTATAAAAAACGCACTTTTTATCTATCAAAAAGTGTTTCCCAGTGCTAAACCTTTCATCTGATTTCTAAATTGCTGCATTTGTAAATTCCAAGAGCCAATATTAAGGAATAGAAGTGGTAAAAAAAAAGTGGGTTTAACCAATCTTGTTTTTTGTACAAGTCTCCTTTAACCATATAAGACCCGGACCAAAATGCAGGTAAAGGACCTTGCCCTTTTTGCGATTCGGCCCTGCGTCGCTTTAACTGACAATTGCGCGGTCGTGCGACGTGCCTCCCAAACAAAATTGGCGTCCTTTTTTCCCCACAAATAGAGCTTTCTTTTGGTGGTATTTGATCACCTCTGCGGTTTTTATTTTTTGCGCTATAAACAAAAATAGAGCGACAATTTTGAAAAAAATTCAATATTTTTTACTTTTTGCTGTAATAAATATCCCCCAAAAATATATAAACTTTTTTTTTAATCCTCAGTTTAGGGCGATACGCATTCTTCTACCTATTTTTGGTAAAAAAAAATCGCAATAAGCGTTTTATCGGTTGGTTTTTTTTGCAAAATTTATAGCGTTTACAAAATAAGGGATAGTTTTATTGCATTTTTATTAATTATTTTTTTTTACTACTAATAGCGGCGATCAGCGATTTTTTTCGTGACTGCGACAATATGGCGGACACTTCGGACAATTTTGACACATTTTTGGGACAATTATCATTTTCACAGCAAAAAATGCATTTAAATTTGCATTGTTTACTGTGGAAATGACAGTTGCAGTTTGGGAGTTTTTTTTTTTTTTTTTTTAAAGTGTATTTTTGTGCGTGAACTCGAGAGAGAGGAGCCGGACTGCAGGAGTTGGGAGTAGGCAGACCCTCCCCCCGGAGGCAATCGCCATCCTTCTCCATGCCCCTGGTGGCAATGGCGGGTGTGAAGGGGGGCCTCCCACTCACCCCGCCCTACCTGCTCCTCTTGGGAGCCCAACTGGGGCCCAACAGGACCCCAATGGGGCAGAGGGACTCCCCCTATGAGGGAGTGAGGGGGCCTAGCCCACCCAGCCAGCCCCGTAGGTCCTTCGCCTCTCTTATTTTAGGAGACCGCATGGCCAAAGTGCATGTGTTTTTTAAACCAATTTTGTGTGCGTGCAAGTGTGGTGGTTTTTTTGTGGGGGGGGTGGCGTACTAAGCACAGGCGTACCTTGCATAGCACACCCACCGGGAGCCGGGCTGAGACCACCAAACTCAATTCACATGTAGCCGAGACCGGGATTTTTTTACTACTAATAGCGGCGATCAGCGATTTTTTTCGTGACTGCGACAATATGGCGGACACTTCGGACAATTTTGACACATTTTTGGGACAATTGTCATTTTCACAGCAAAAAATGCATTTAAATTTGCATTGTTTACTGTGGAAATGACAGTTGCAGTTTGGGAGTTAACCACAGGTGGCGCTGTAGGGGATGTGTGCCTATGTGTTGGTGTTTACAACTGTAGGGGGGTGTGGCTGTAGGTGTGACGTCATCGATCGCGTCCCCCTATTACAGGGATGACGCGATTGATGCTACAGCCACAGAGAAGCACGGGGAAGCTGTGTGTACACACGGCTCTCCCCGTTCTTCCGCTCCAGGGACGGATCGCCGCACTGCAGCGGCGATCGGGTCCGCGAATCCCGCTGTCCCGTTCCTGGAGCTTCGGACCGGGTCACGGGCGCGCGCCCCCGCGGGCGCGCGCCCGCGACCCATGGCTGGGTACTAAAATCAACGTATATATACGTTGATGTGCCCAGTCATGCCATTCTGCCGACGTAAATGTGCAGTAGGCGGTCCTTAAGTGGTTAAGGAGGAGTGATAAGGGGTGTGTCCTATGCCTGCCTACTTTTGCTGATAGGTGTCCCTCATTCCCATCTCAAAAAGTTGGGAGGTATGTAATTAACATGCAAAAATTATGTGAAATGTACATGTAATCTTATGGGAAGATTGTTGTTAAAATAAATAAGCGCTGCGCAAACTGTTGGCGCTATATAAATCCTGTATTATAATAATAATAATAATAAATGCTCTGGCAACAGGGACTCTTTGAAGCCAAACATTTCTTGCTTGTTTTGGAGAACATAAGGTGATACTTATACCCACTCTATCCAAAAACTATATAAAAAGAAAATCCCCCCCGGAGTTCAACTTTAAATTGCATTTAGCAAAAGTGACATAATCGCCCTGTAAACGCAAGTTCTGTTTTCCAGGAATGACACCTCTCCAGATCCGAGGCTTTATTTTACAAGACACTTTGCATCCCTTCCTCTCACTTGTGTACCATAAAAAATATATAGATGCCGGGCTATCCCCTTGTTAATGATTTTATATCCCGGGGCCCAGCCCTTCCATTCAAGTCTTTGCAGGCTTGGCGCAATAATGATGACACGGCGGCCGTTCACCTAGACACAACCAAGGCTGTTCTTCAAGGGATGCGAGATGCTAATCTGAGTTTCAAGTGTTCTTTATAGGAAACTTTTTTTTTTTTTTTTTCCAGGCCCTCCTCTCCCCTCTTGCACCCCCCCTTCTCTTCCCAGCCCCCTCCTGTCTGGTGCATGCCTCACACACATCCACTGTCTTCATTTGCTTTGAAGCTCTTTCAGGATTTCCCAGCCTGTGATGAGTTGTATACAGAGAAACCTGTAAAAGTCAAGAAGAGTTTGCACAGGTTGTTTGCTTCAGTTGGCTCATCCTGGATGCTGCGACTCGGGGAATAGGTTGTAGCCTTGCGACTCCTGGGGGGTTACCAGCTTGGAGAAGAGATGCAGTGGATTGCCCTACTATTGCTTCTGCAAGAAGTTAAGGTGTCAATGGGTGACAGCTCTGACTGTGTCCATAGACGGGAGGACCCGGCTTGCCTAGAGCATCTGGTGGCCATGCCCCAAGTGGATGCCAACTGTGATGGACCTCAAGGCTGCAAGCTCCACTTTCTTCTACCTGATGAGCAGCCCACACCTGAGCAACTGAAGGAAGTCCACCAAGAACCCAACCAGGAGTTCAAGCAGACCCTAAAGCAGTCTGGGACTGAAGGGAGCAACAAGCCCCAGAACCCAAAGTCCAAGAGCGTTGGCGAGAGGCTGAACTTGCTGGAGTCAAATCTCCAGTCGGTGACTTCAATGTTCCAGAAGATGCAGGAGGAGAGCAAAGTCAACCTGAGCAAGATAGAGGACAGGCTGAACTCACTGGTGGTCCTTCTCTTAGGGATATTGTCTGGGTGCGAGCTTCCCTGCAACGAATCCGTCCAGAAGCTGTCCGCGTTAGGTGAGTCCTCGGGTGACAGCAACACCCAATGGCATGACAATAACTTTGATATTGGAGAGCATTGCAAGCACTTAAAGGCAGGGCTGTCTTAATGAGAGGGCATACCTGGGCAGTGCCCAGGGGCCTCAGGTGCATGGGGGGGTCCTGCACTTTCCCCAAAGCAGCTGATCCTTGAGCCCACGCTGCCCCAAAATTGGGGGCCCCATGATGGCATTGAGAGTGATAGATACACAGGGGAGGCAGTCTGCCTCCCACCTACTTGATGTCGGTTTACCTGCACTGTCATCATTGTAGGGGCCCCAGAGTATTTCTTTGCCCAGGGGCCCATGATGCTATTAAGATGGCACTGCTTAAAGGGGTTGTAAAGGTAAAAGTATTTTTCCCTAAATAGCTTTACCTTAGGGTACCTTTACAACTCCTTTAACCACTAGACCCTAGACCAGAGCACTTTTTGCGATTCTGCACTGCGTCGCTTTAACTGTCAATTGCGCGGTCATGCGACGTGGCTCCCAAACAAAATTGGCGTCCTTTTTTTCCCCACAAATAGAGCTTTCTTTTGGTGCTATTTTATCACCTCTGCTGTTTTTATTTTTAAAAAAAAATAGAGCGACAATTTTGAAAAAAAATCAATATTTTTAACTTTTTGCTATAATAAATATCCCCAAAAAAAAAAAAAAAACATTTTTTCCCTCAGTTTAGGCCGATACGTATTCTTCTACATATTTTTGGTTAAAAAAATCGCAATAAGCATTTATCGATTGGTTTGCGCAAAATTTATAGCGTTTACAAAATAGGGGATAGTTTTATGGCATTTTTATAAATATTTTTTTTTTTACTAGTAATGGCGGCGATCAGCGATTTTTTTTCGTGACTGCGACATTATGGCGGACACATTGGATACTTTTGACAAATTTTTTGGGGCCATTGTCATTTTCACAGCGAAAGGTGCTATAAAAATGCACTGATTACTGTGAAAATTACAACGGCAGTGAATGGGTTAACCACTAGGGGGCGCTGGGGGAAAGGGAATAGCCGCTCCAGGTGGGAACCCAGATGAAAATCCTCCACTGCCGACAACTCAGGTGCAGGCAATGCACTAAGCAAAGCAGGAACAAAAAATTGTCTCCGGACAGCCGCACTCTGAACAAATTGTAGCCTTTATTAAAAAAAAAAAAAGAAAAAAGGCAGCACTACAAGTCACAGCAAAATAAAGTAAAACCCGACTGCTGGCGCGTTTCGCACTGAAGCTAGTGCTTAGTCATAGCTAGGGGGCGCTAAAGGGTTAAGTGTGCCCTAAGGGAGTGATTCCTACTGTAGAGGGGCGTGGCTGTAGGCGTGACGTCACTGATCGTCTTTCCCTATATCAGGGGACAGACGATCAGTGTCACTGCCACTGTGAAGAACAGGAAGGTGTGTTTACACTCACCTCTCCCCGTTCTTCAGCTCCTGTGACCGATCACGGACACTGGCGGCGATGGGGGGCGTGGTCACAGAGCTTCGGACCGGGTTGCGAGCATTTTGCTGGCGGCACGCTTAAAAAGGCAACGTACAGGTGCACAGCCGTGCCCTTCTGCTGACGTATATCGGCGTGAAGGGGTCCTCAAGTGGTTAAAGATTACTGCTGGCCATACACTATACAATTCGGCTGTGAGCACAAACGATGGTGCCATCATGTAATGACCGATAAATCGTTCAGAGGACATAAATAAAATAAAAAAAATGGTTCATTTTTTTTTTTTTTACATATACCTAGTGCAGACAGTTCGGACAGGAAACACTGTGGGCCAGATTCAGGTAGAGTTACTCTGGAGTATCAGTGATACGCCAGCCTAACTCTCACTT
The DNA here is from genome assembly GCA_029574335.1 of Rana kukunoris. Classification (NCBI taxonomy): domain Eukaryota; kingdom Metazoa; phylum Chordata; class Amphibia; order Anura; family Ranidae; genus Rana; species Rana kukunoris. Next base: position 76,405 of record JAJQKJ010001845.1, on the reverse strand, counting down.
TGAGCCGGCGTTTCTGTTTTCAGTAAGCAGAAAACAAGAAACGCCGGGTTGGCGTTCCTATACGAGCGGCGTAATTGTATTTCGCCGTCGTATCGGAACTGCAATTTTAAAAAATGGCGCTCGGGCGTTCCCGCGCTGATTAACGCCGAGAATATTTAATCAGCGAGAATCGGCAATTCACGATCGTATTCGGGCCCGACGCAGTGACTTTCCGACGTTTCCGTAAGAGATACGCGGCGTAAAGAAAAACCAGCCCCCTAGTGGAGTATCCTATGTTAAGTATGGCCGTCGTCATCGCGTCGAATAAACATTTTTTCGAGTCGTTTGCGTAAAACGTCCGTGAATGGGGATTGACGTCATTGACGTTCACTGACAGAATTTGGAGCATGCGCACTGACAGTCGACGCATGCGCAGTACATTCGCCGCGGGATCACGCCTATTTTAAATACTACACGCCCCCTACCCGCCCAATTTGAATTCCGCCGGCTCATTTTCGCTACGCCGCCGCAACTTTAGGAGCAAGTGGTTTGTGAATACAGTACTTGCTCCTAATGTTTCGGCGGAGTAACGTAAATGAGAAAAGTTACTCCAAAATAAAGATTCGCCCATCTACCTGAATCTGGCCCATTACCTTTAAATTTATCGTTCATTCGGCAGAAAATCTCCAAACTTGTCCTTTTTTCAGCTCAAAAACGTCCCAACGATTTTGTGCCCATTAACTGTCCGAAAAAACGAACAAACTGTCTAAATGACCGATTTTCGGCCAATTTTTTCGTCTAGTGTATGGCCAGCATAACTCCACTAAGCAGAGTACTGATGAGGGCAATTATAATTCACCGGTGTTTTACTGTCTTGTAGTCTTCTCCAGCTGGGATGTTACCTTCTCAGTAGTCTCATGCCACGTACACACGATCATTTTTCGTCATGAAAAAAAAACTTTGTTTTTAAAAAAAACATCATTTAAAACGATCGTGTGTGGGCTTCACATCGTTCTTCAGGTTCTGAAAATTGACAAAAAAAAAAAATCGAACATGCTGCATTTTTTAACGTGTTTTAAACGTTGTCGTTTTTCGGGTTGTAAAAAATGATCGTGTGTGGGCTAAAACAACGTTAAAAATCTGCGCATTGCTCAGAAGCAAGTTATGAGATGGGAGCGCTCGTTCTGGTAAAACTAGCGTTCGTAATGGAGATAGCACATTCGTCATGCTGTAACAGACAGAAAAGCGCAAATCGTCTTTTACTAACATGGAATTAGCTAAAGCAGCCCAAAGGCGAATAGGTGTGTGGGCAACGTCGCTTTAATGATGAAGTTGGAATAACTTAATTTTTTCTACATACTGAAAAACGTTATTTTTTTTCATGCTGAAAAATGATCGTGTGTACGCGGCATCAAGCCGGCAGTAGATGGTTTAAATCCTGATGCTCAGCCGAACATTTTCAGCACAGCTCCTTCGACAAAAGTTGATTGAGTAGTCAGGGATGGACTGGGACAAAAATTTGGCCCTGGACTTCATCCAGACTGGCCCACTTTGACAAGTCTCTCCCATGGCGGCCGGACAACTCCCACCTCCCCCCCCCCACCTGGCCACCCAAGCCTCCTCTCCCCTTCACTAGCCACTAGCCATTCTACTTTATTAGAGTAGAACGGCTGGTACTGGTACTCTTATAGGCAGTACCAGTGGGGAAGCTAGACATTATTTCACCCAGGCAAAGAATCAGTTCGGTGCCCCCCCTTATGGGACAAGATTAGGCACAAGTGAGAAACTCCCAGGCCATAGCTGTTGAGTCAGCTGTCTGTCCCCTCCCCCATGCTCCTCTGTCCTCGTCCCTGCTCCTCTGGTCCTCCCCCTGCTTCTCTGTTCCCCCCAGGTGAGCGCTGCGGGAGGGAGAGGAGGTGAGCGCTGCGGGGAGGGAGAGACAGAGGCACGGAGGGAGGCGACGGTCCGCTGTCACTGAAACCGCCCCACTGAGCCATCGGCCCACCGGGAAACACCCTGTAGTCCCAATGGCCAGTCCATCCCTGTGAGTAGTCGACTTTTGTTGAGGCGACAGAGCCAGTCACATTATAAACTGTTGTCCGATTCCTCTGAATTGGCCAAAATTCTAGCAGTGTATGGCCAGCTTAATACAGAATACTCAAGCAAAGGAAGCTGCAGAAAAATGTACATGGAGGTGTCCAATGTAGGGCCTTTTATTAGAACTTAGGACAAAATTAAAGGGACACTAAAGGTTCCCGTAAAAAAAATAAAAAAAAAATAACAAACATGTTAGGCCCCGTACACACGACCGATCGTTCCGCCCGACGAGGTTCCCGATGAGCGGTGAAAAAAAGCTTGTCGAGCCAAAGTCCTCATTGAACAATGAGGAAAAAGAGAGCGTGCTCTCTTTTATTGGCTCGACGAGCGTCCCGACGGGACGCTCGTCGGAAGTGTACACACGATCGAGAACCTCGGCAGAATATGTCTCCCAGCGAGCTTCTCGCTGGATTCTGCCGAGAAGCTCGGTCGTGTGTACGGGGCCTTATACTTACCTCAACTGTGCAGCTTCTGCTGTTCTGTGTCATTGAGCTCTTTACTGCCACCTCTGGCTACTATGTGCATGTGCACCCCTCGTGTGAGCTGTCTGTGTACTGCTGTACTGTGCGCCTCTGTGTCAGCAACATGTCAGCTTTGTGAAAACGAGCTGGGACTAGGTAGGAAGACTTCCTTTACAAAGGGACACTAAGGCCTCATTCACACTACGATCCATTCAGGTCCGCCTGTCAGTTTTTCAGGCGGACCCGAACGGCCGCTCCATGCATCGCTATGGAGCGTCGGATGTTAGCGGAGACATGTCCGCTGACATCCGACCCTATCCAAACCGCTAAAAACAGACGTATGGGGGCTACGTCCCCATCTGTCCATGCGGATCGGGTAAGATCTGCTGAAAATGGAACATGCTGTCTGTTTTTCATCAGCTCGCTCCATAGGACACAGCGGTGCCGACAAGCCCTCCCCGCTCAGTGAGCAGAGATGAGCTTGTCATCCGTCGGCTCAGCGGAGATCTGCAGACTGATCTCCCGCTGAGCTGGCAGACGCGGGCGGACTCCGTCAGGACGGATTGCGACGGAGTCCGCCAAGTGTGAATGAAACCTAAGGCCCCATACACACGAGCGGACAGATTTGTTCAAATCTGTCCGTCCGACAGATTTGAACAAATCTGTCTGCTGGGATTTTGGTTTGCTCGCGTGTACACACGAGCAAACCAAAATCCCCGCCAGCAGAGAGCGCGCTGACGTGGCGGTGACGTTGACGCCGCCACGTCACCGCACCAGGAAGTAAAACACTTCCGCGCATGCGCCGAATCCATTCGGCGGCGGCGCGGGCGGCGGTGCGAGACGACATGTCTGCTGGTAAGTGTACTAACCAGCAGAAATGTCGGGCGGACAGATTCCCACCGGATAGATTTCAAAGCATGCTTTGAAATCTGTCGGGTGGACAAATCTGTCCGCTAGCCCATACACACGAGCGGAGATGTCTGCTGACATGAAAGCGGACAAATTCGATCGTGTGTACGAGGCCTTAAGGTTCCCATTAAAAAAATAAAAAATAACAAACCTGTTATACTTACCTCAACTGTGCAGCTCGTTTTTCACAGAGTGGCCCCGATCCTCGTCTTCTGGGGTCCCTCTGCGGCCCCTCCCCACAAGAACTAGCCCCCTTCATGGGAGCTCTCTCCCATGGGTGTTAGTTCTTGCGGGTGCGCTCCCGTGATACAGCCTGTGGCTATAGCCGCCCGACTGTATGACTCGGCCCCCACCCCCCGACGCACCCCGTCATTGATTTGATTGACAGCAGCAGTAGCCAATGGCTGCGCTGCTATCAATCAACCAATGAATGAGCCGAGAAGCCCGACTCGAGGGGTCAGGGCGGCAATCCTCGGATGTTTTTTCACCTTAATGCATAGAATGCATGACGCTACTTTTATATCAAGACATCGCTTGTATATCAAGTCAAAATTTAGTAAAACGTTTTGCTTGTCTTGCAAAACGCTCTCAAATCAAGGTTTTACTGGATATTAAATTCCCACTAGAATATTGTCAACGTTACAGAAATTACATTATGAACACAAATTGGGTTTACAGCACTAAAATATAAAAATGTATATTTTTATACTTGTAGATTCTTTTGTGATAGTTAGGAAATAGACTGACAGTGAAGAGCCATGGCTCTGATTGGCCAGCTCGCCGTATAGTTTTGTCTGTCTGGGTCCTCATTATGTGCATCTGGCGGAGTGAATTGCCTTATTGTTGGGATACCAGTGGCGGCGGTTACCTAGATTCCCCCCGGAGTGTCTATGACATCATCCGCTGTGAACTTTGAGTTGTGTAGCCCTCTGAATGGCAGGATTTTGTGTTGAGAGGTCTGGAACTGGAAAGGGCCTAAAGAGAAAGTCAGATGTACAAGACGACCATTCTACTAAGACCTCACAGATATTAATGAGCCACGGATATTATTTTTCTTTTTGTGTCTGGCGTAGGACAGTTCCGTGCTGTGCCAAGGCTATAACACCCAGGCGGCAAACTGACATCATTTGATAGGGCAAACCGGTGGCATTTGATGGGGCAAACTGGCATCATTTGATGAGGCAAACTGGCATCATTTGATGAGGCAAACTGGATGCATTTGATGAGGCAAACTGGCTGCATTTGATGGGGCAAACTGGCGGCATTTGATGGGGCAAACTGGCATCATTTGATGAGGCAAACTGGATGCATTTGATGAGGCAAACTGGCTGCATTTGATGGGGAAAACTGGCGGCATTTGATGGGGAAAAAAAGGTGGCATTTGATGGGGCAAACTGGCGGCATTTGATGGGGCAAACTGGCGACATTTGATGGGGCAAACTGGCGAAATTTGATGGGGCAAACTGGCAGCATTTGATGGGGCAAACCGGTGGCATTTGATTGGGGAAAATTGGCATCATTTGATGAGGCAAACTGGCATCATTTGATGGGGCAAACAGGCTGAATTTGATGGGGAAAACTGGCGGCATTTGATGGGGAAAAATGGCGGCATTTGATGGGGAAAACTGGCGGCATTTGATGGGGCAAACTGGCGGCATTTGATGGGGCAAACTGGCGGCATTTGATGGGGCAAACTGGCAGGATTTGATGGGGCAAACTGGCATCATTTGATGGGGAAAACTGGCGGCAATTGATGGGCACAGTGGCTGTGTTTGATGGCACAGTGGTGGAAATTGATGGGCAAAGTGGCTGCAATTTTAATTTTTTTTTCAGTTTTTTTGGCGCCCCCCCTCAAAATTATGAGCACCAGCCGCCACTGATTGTCAGCATTCCCATCCAATGCAATCATGCAGCTTGGCAGGGAAAGGTGGATGTCTAGAATGTGTCCATTACTTTACAAACCTGTTGCCAGGTAAAACAAATATTTTAATGCATATTTAGGGTTGTGGGTGTTTTTCCCTTAAAAAAATACAAAAATAACAAGATAAAAATAAATCGCCAGTTAAAGGATATAATAAAAACAGCAGCTTTTGTTGCGATATTTCTTTTTAGTCCAGTTCTCTCTCCCGTAGTACTTCTTTTCCACCACAAGATGCCCTCAGTCTCAGTGGGCAGCATTATTCAACCAATTTCCTTTGAGACCAGATTGTCCCAGTCCCGCCCCCTCCATCTTTGGACAGTAAAAGCAGAAGCAGCACAGCGATGAGTTGATCTCTCTGTCACCGGATCAGTAGAGAAGGACGAGGACCTCCTTACATTGGTGGTAAGAAAAGAAGTGACCCCTAAAATTGATGGATAATGGTGCACTGCCCCCCTTATAATGGTGGTCAGTCAGATCCCCCTCTATGCATTAGTAATTATTGTAGTGCTTCCTTACCTTGGTGCTCAAAAAGGGCTTGCTTGAATTAATGGTCGGAAGTGTAGGGCCCCTTAGTGCCACACTAGTTTGTACAGGTTTTCTTTTTTGGCAACAGCCAATGCATTTCAGGGACTCAGCACTCCCCCTTCATCAGGACAAACAAAAATTGTAGTGCCCCCTTATATTGGTTGTCATTGTAGTGCCCCATTACACTGCTGGTCATTGTAGTGATCCTTTACATTGGTAGGTAGCGGAGAAGTGCTCCCTTGCAGAATTATCCTCTTATGTTGGTGGTCAGTGGTGTGGTGCCACATTATAATGGTGGTCAGCAGAGAGGAGCCCCCTTACATTGATGATCATTGTAGTGCCCCCCCCCCCACATTGGTGCTAAGTGTGGTGCCCTCTTACATTTGTGGTCTGGTCACTGGAGAAGGCCCGTCTTGCATTGGTGGTCAGTAGTGTGGGGCACCTTACACCAGTGGTCAGTGGTGTGGTGTCCCCTTACATTGGTGGCATTGTAGCCCCCCCTACATTAATTGAGATTGTGGTGCCCCCCTATATTGATTGTCATTGTAATGCCCCCCCTACATTGATTGTCATAGTGCCCTCCTACATTGAGTATCATTGTAATGCCCCCCTACATTAAGATGACCACATTTTCAAAATGAAATCCGGGGACATATTTTTTTTTTTTTTACTAGTATCGCCAATTAGCGACTCTCTGCCCGTCGTCACCGCCACCCACCTCACAGCCTCTCAAGTCTTACTCTCCGGGCCCCGCCTAATACTGGGTGGGGAGCAGAGAAAGATCACTCCTCCAGGGAAGGCAAGGAGATAAGCAGACAGGTGGCAGGCCAGGACTTGTGCCAAGGCAGAAGAACATGCGGGGGGAGCTGAATGGACATGGACCCAAACCAGCACATGACATCAGAAAGGGGCACAGATAATGGAAAAAATACAACCCCATTAGCTAGTAGGAGTGGCAGAGTGGGGGGGTGTAATTCAGATTTATTTTTTTAATTCTGCACTAACTGTCTTTAAAATTGCCCCTGCCCCTGTTCAAATCCAATCCGGGGACAAAACTGGGGACTTGGTTAGGGGACAGTGTCCTCAATCTGGGGACTGTCCCTGGAAACCGGGTATGTCTGGTCACCCTACCTTATATTGATTGTCATTGTAGGGCCCCTTTCATTTATTATCATTGTAGTGCCCCCCTACATTGATTGTCATTGTAGTGCACTCTTACATTGATTGTCATTGTAGTGCCCCCCTACATTGATTGTCATTGTAATGCCCCCCTACATTGATTGTCATTGTAGTGCCCCCCTACATTGATTGTCATTGTAGTGCCCCCCTACATTGATTGTCATTGTAGCGCACCCCTACATTGATTGTCATTGTAGCGCCCCCCTACATTGATTGTCATTGTAGTGCCCCCCTACATTGATTGTCATTGTAGCGCACCCTTACATTGATTGTCATTGTAGTGCCCCCCTACATTGATTGTCATTGTAGTGCCCCCCTACATTGATTGTCATTGTAGTGCCCCCTTACATTGATTGTCATTGTAGTGCCCCCCTACATTGATTGTCATTGTAGTGCACCCTTACATTGATTGTCATTGTAGTTCCCCCCTACCTTGATTGTCATTGTAATGCCCCCCTACATTGATTGTCATTGTAGTGCCCCCCTACATTGATTGTCATTGTAGTGCCCCCCTACATTGATTGTCATTGTAGCGCACCCCTACATTGATTGTCATTGTAGCGCCCCCCTACCTTGATTGTCATTGTAGTGCCCCCCTACCTTGATTGTCATTGTAGTGCCCCCTTACATTGATTGTCATTGTAGTGCCCCCCTACATTGATTGTCATTGTAGTGCCCCCTTACATTAATTTTCATTGTAGTGCCCCCCTAACTTGATGATCATTGTAGCGCACCCTTGAATTGGTGATCAGTAGAGAAGCGCTGCCATACCAAGCAATTGAACAGGTGTACCTAATAAAGTGCCCGGTGAGTGTATTTATGCAGAATTTATCTTTACTTTCCTTGTTCTGCAAAATAGATCTTTGGCTTCCTTCCTCCAGAACCATTAATTTGCGTTATTTATATGACAGCGTTATTCCCTCACCCTGGGGTCAGTCCCGATGGTGAACAGAGGTCGGGTTATAGGGGTCACCCTGTAATCATCTCCATTCTGTTCGCAGTGCCTGCCTTCCACTACACAGAGCATTTCCAAGTCAGACGATTCCCTTTAAATTAGATTCATGCGTTCTCCTTAATCTCTCATCTGAAGCCCGATTCTTCCTTACAAACCAGTCCGGTGATGGATAATAATGCCTTTTTTTCCACTACAACAATGAAGTATGATGCCACGGGGGAGATCTTTGCCTTTGGTCCCCCTTAAAGGTGATCTTAGATAAATCAAGTGTTGGAATGTCGCAGACACACACAAGATGGATGCACTCCAGAGTGTTACAAGAGCCTGTGCAATGCATAGGCCATTCTACTAATGCTTCTTCCTGCACATCTGCACCATCCTCATCCTTCATCATCCTGGATAAAGGTGAAGCAGAGGTAAATGGAAAGATTAGTGTTATGTTTTCGAGATTTTGGAGGAAGGGAAGCTGCTTTATCTCAAATACAAACCGTTTTGCACACTCCAATGCTCTAACCACCAATGGCGGCTGGTGAAAAACAATTGCAGCCTCACTGTGCCCATCAAATGCAGCCACTGTGCCATCAAACACAGCCACTGTGCCATCAATTGTCACCACTGTGCAATGCCATCAAACGCAGCCACTGTGCCATGCCATCAAACACAGCCACTGTGCCATCAATTGTCACAACTGTGCCATCAAACGCAGCCACTGTGCCATGCCATCAAACGCAGCCACTGTGCCATCAATTGTCACCACTGTGCCATGCCATCAAACGCAGCCACTGTGCCATGCCATCAAACACAGCCACTGTGCCATCAGTTGTCACCACTGTGCCATCAAACGCAGCCACTGTGCCATGCCATCAAACGCAGCCGCTGTGCCATCAATTGTCACCACTGTGCCATGCCATCAAACGCAGCCACTGTGCCATGCCATCAAACACAGCCACTGTGCCATCAGTTGTCACAACTGTGCCATCAAACGCAGCCACTGTGCCATGTCATCAAACGCAGCCACTGTGCCATCAATTGTCGCCACTGTGCCCTTCAATTGTGGTCACTGTGCCCTTTAATTGTCGTCACTGTGCCCTTTAATTGTCGCCACTGTGCCCTTTAATTGTCGCCACTGTGCCAATTGATGCCACTGTGCCAATTGATGCCACTGTGCCAATTGATGCCACTGTGCCCTTTAATTGTCGCCACTGTGCCAATTGTCGCCGCTGTGCCCTGTAAAATGCTGCCCCCCCTGCCCGGCACTTACCTTTCTGGGGTCAGCCATCCTCCTTCCACGTTCTCGTAGATACGTTGGGATCTATAATTTCAATGTTCGTTTTTGTAATCAGAAACCACCAGTAGCACCCTCATTGATTAGTGCAAGTTGTTAGGTAAATTTAGTTGGCTGCTCTGTAATTGGTGGAGCAGGGATTGAGGGGAAAGGAGCGACGCTCCGGGCGGCCGCGTCGCTGGACACTGGAGCAGGTAAGTGTCTGTTTATTAACCACTTAAGACCCGGACCAAAATGCAGGTAAAGGACCTTGCCCCCTTTTTGCGATTCGGCACTGCGTCGTTTTAACTGACAATTGCGCGGTCGTGCGACGTAGCTCCCAAACAAAATTGACGTCCTTTTTTCCCCTCAAATAGAGCTTTCTTTTGGTGGTATTTGATCACCTCTGCGTTTTTTATTTTTTGCGCTATAAACAAAAATAGAGCGACAATTTTAAAAAAAATGCAATATTTTTTACTTTTTGCTATAATAAATATCCCCCAAAAATATATAAAAAAAACTTTTTTTTCCTCAGTTTAGGCCGATACGTATTCTTCTACATATTTTTGGTAAAAAAAATCGCAATAAGTGTTTATCGGTTGGTTTTCGCAAAATTTATAGCGTTTACAAAATAAGGGATAGTTTTATTGCATTTTTATTAATTTTTTTTTTTTTTTACTACTAATAGCGACGATCAGCGATTTTTTTCGTGACTGCGATATTATGGCGGACACTTCGGACAATTTTGACACATTTTTGGGACAATTGTCATTTTCACAGCAAAAAATGCATTTAAATTGCATTGTTTACTGTGGAAATGACAGTTGCAGTTTGGGAGTTAACCACAGGGGGCGCTGTGACTTTGAGTGTTCCCTGTGTGTGTGTTTACAACTGTAGGGGGGTGTGGCTGTAGGTGTGACGTCATCGATCGTGTCCCCCTATTACAGGGATGACGCGATCGATGCTGCGGCCACAGAGAAGCACGGGGAAGCACACGGCTCTCCCCGTTCTTCAGCTCCAGGGACGGATCGCCGCACTGCAGCGGCGATCGGGTCCGCGAATCCAGCGGTCCCGGTCCTGGAGCTTCGGACCGGGTCACGGGAGCGCGCCGCGGGCGCGCGCCCGTGACCCACGGCTGGGTACTAAAATCAACGTATATATACGTTGATGTGCCCAGCCGTGCCATTCTGCCGACGTAAATGTGCAGTAGGCGGTCCTTAAGTGGTTAAAAAGCCAGCAGCTACACTTTTTGTAGCTGCTGAATTTTAATAAATATAAAAAAGCCTGGAACTCCGCTTTAAGTATTTACACAGAGATAATATATATATATATATATATCAATTATAAATAATTATTAGTATTATTGTTATTTATATTATTATTATTAGTAGTAGTAGAATTGTTAAAAAATTGTAATGTATTTATAATTTTTACTTTTACATGTTTCATTTATTATTTTAATAAAATGTATAATTACTTAATTTAGGCTATTTATACTTTACACAATAAGTACATTAATTGTTAATCAAATAAAAAAATATTTATATAATATTAATAATACTTACTATTATTATTAGTTTTTTTTTATTTATTTTTTATTTTATTTTATTACATGCTCAAAACTGTTGCTTGAATTGTTTAATTACTTCATTTAGTCCATTTTAGCTTTTCAAAATGAGTACATCAATTAATAACGTAGAAAATAAGGACATCAATCTTTTTCTCTCTTTAATCATGACACCTACAAAAGGAGAAAGGGGCAAAAAAAAAAAGCAAAAATTTTCCGCAAGCCATTGAGGTGGAAAGTAGAAAAAAATAAACAAAAGGAGAATCCGGCATTGTGCGGCGTGTTTAAAGTTTTCTCATCTTTGATGCTCTGACAAGCCCCTGTGTGCGGGGACGTGCTCCAAAGTTAGACGGGTTTTGACACTGGCTTTCTGATGTGACCGCCACGTTTCCCAGCGCCTCTCCTGAACAAAGGCGGGACAATTTTCCTCTACTCCCCGCAGACAATCCCCGGTCTGTACTGAGCCTTGCGGTTGTCCATTTGCCAGTTCTGTATTATTAGCAGGGGGCAGATGTATAGAAAGCTAAAGAGCCATTAAGGGATGGTCGTCCATATACAGGCCGAACTCTTTAGATTTTTAAAGGAACTACAGAAAGAATATTCAACTAATTGCAGATTTTACAAAGGACCATAAGAAAGGCTATTAGTCATTTGCACGGATAACTAAAAAAAATACAAAGAATTTCTAGTAGAGCGGCTATTAGTTCAGGGGGGAAACAGCTAAATAAAAACAATTTGTGGCGCTTTATTTTTTATAATAAAGAGTCGAATAAGAAAACTTTTCGAATTCAAATACTGTAGTTTTCAAAATCAAAAACTTTTTGAATAGTTTTCCAATTTCCAAAGAGAATAAAATAGAATAGAAAAAAAAAGCATAGACTAGAAAAAAATATATTTTCTATTTCTATTTTCTATTCTATTTTATTGTTTTTGGAAATTAGAAAATTATTTAAATTTGAAAACTTTTCAAATTCGAAAACCATTCAAAATTGATTCAAAAACTTTTCAAATTCGAATAGTTTTCCAATATCCAAAGAGAATAAAATAGAATAGAAAATAAAGGCATAGACTAGAAAAAAATATATTTTCTATTTCTATTTTCTATTCTATTTTATTGTTTTTGGAAATTGGAAAATTATTTACATTTGAAAACTTTTCAAATTCGAAAACCATTCAAAATTGATTCAAAAACTTTTCAAATTCGAATCGTTTTTGAAAACGAAAACTTTTCTAATTCGAAAAGTTTTCCAATTTCCAAAGAGAATAAAATAGAATAGAAAATAAAGGCATAGAATAGAAAAAAAATATATTTTCTATTTGTATTTATATTATAGTACTTTATTTTCTATTCTATTTTATTCCTTTTGGAAAATGGAAAATTATTTGAATTGGGAAATTATTTGAATTGGAAAACTTTTCAAATTTGAAAACTATTCAAATTCGAAAACTATTCAAAATTGATTCAAAAACTTTTCAAATTCGAATAGTTTTCCAATATCCAAAGAGAATAAAATAGAATAGAAAATAAAGGCATAGACTAGAAAAAAATATATTTTCTATTTCTATTTTCTATTCTATTTTATTGTTTTTGGAAATTGGAAAATTATTTACATTTGAAAACTTTTCAAATTCGAAAACCATTCAAAATTGATTCAAAAACTTTTCAAATTCGAATCGTTTTTGAAAACGAAAACTTTTCTAATTCGAATAGTTTTCCAATTTCCAAAGAGAATAAAATAGAATAGAAAATAAAGGCATAGAATAGAAAAAAAATATATTTTCTATTTGTATTTATATTATAGTACTTTATTTTCTATTCTATTTTATTCTATTTTATTCTTTTGAAAAATGGAAAATTATTTGAATTGGGAAATTATTTGAATTGGAAAACTTTTCAAATTTGAAAACTATTCAAATTCGAAAACTATTCAAAATTGATTCAAAAACTTTTCAAATTCGAATAGTTTTCCAATATCCAAAGAGAATAAAATAGAATAGAAAATAAAGGCATAGACTAGAAAAAAATATATTTTCTATTTCTATTTTCTATTCTATTTTATTGTTTTTGGAAATTGGAAAATTATTTAAATTTGAAAACTTTTCAAATTCGAAAACCATTCAAAATTGATTCAAAAACTTTTCAAATTCGAATAGTTTTTGAAAACGAAAACTTTTCGAATTCGAATAGTTTTCCAATTTCCAAAGAGAATAAAATAGAATAGAAAATAAAGGCATAGAATAGAAAAAATATATATTTTCTATTTGTATTTATATTATAGTACAGTGATGGCGAACCTCGGCACCCCAGATGTTTTGGAACTACATTTCCCATGATGCTCCACTACACTGCAGAGTGCAAGAGCATCATGGGAAATGTAGTTCCAAAACATCTGGAGTGCCAAGGTTCGCCATCACTGTTATAGTACTTTATTTTCTATTCTATTTTATTCCTTTTGGAAATTGGAAAATTATTTGAATTGGGAAATTATTTGAATTGGAAAACTTTTCAAATTTGAAAACTATTCAAATTCGAAAACTATTCAAAATTGATTAGAAAACTTTTCAAATTTGAAAACTATCCAAAATCGATTCCAAAACGATTACATGAGATGATTTTAAAACGAATCCCGAAAACGAATTAAAAAAAACAAATGAAACAAATTTAACTTAAATGGGTTGTAAAGGTACAATTTATTTTCCTAAATAGCTTCTTTTACCTTAGTGCCGTCCTCCTTCACTTACCTCATCCTTCCATTTTGCTTTTAAATGTCCTTATTTCTTCTGAGAAATCCTCACTTCCTGTTCTTCTGTCTGTAACTCCACACAGTAATGCAAGGCTTTCTCCCTGGTGTGGAGTGTTGTGCTCGCCCCCTCCCTTGGACTACAGGAGAGTCAGGACGCTCTCTACGTTGCAGATAGAGAAAGGAGCTGTGTGTTAGTAGGCGTCCTGACTCTCCTGTAGTCCAAGGGAGGGGGCGAGCACGAAACTCCACACCAGGGAGAAAGCCTTGCATTACTGTGTGGAGTTAGAGACAGAAGAACAGGAAGTGAGGATTTCTCAGAAGAAATAAGGACATTCAAAAGCAAAATGGAAGGATGAGGTAAGTGAAGGAGGACTGCACTAAGGGAAAGGAAGATATTTAGGGGAAAAAATTGTACCTTTACAACCCCTTTAATTAATTTCTGTAAAAAATTGAATCAAAACAAAATGAAACTAAAGAACATTTTTTGTTCTGCACGTGTCTATTTGCTATAACCCAGCTCCATGAATACTCACTTACACTTATTTAATAATCCAAAAAAACAATAACAAATAAAAGCAAAAAAGAAATGTCAAATGCAATATGGTTTGTTGATGGGAGTTATTGCGCCTCTTTTCGAATTTCTCTTGAACCGCCTATTCAAATACCCTTGTGTTTTTTTACCCGGAAGGCTTTGGGCTATTCCGGCATTTAGGGGGTAGCAGGGTGTTGTTTCCTTTTCTCAGCTTTTGTAGACTTCCAATGAAGTAGCCAAGCTACTTTATCATGTAGTCAGGATCATGGCATCATGTTGCTTTCCTTTCTGTTTGGCGATAGGATAAGACCTTAGCAGGAAAATACCAAAGTGGAGACAACCAATTCTATTCCACTGCATTGTGCGCTCCAACGTCTTCGTGTAGAAATAAGCATTTCTTTTGTTCTGTGTCTCAATGACTCAATTATATTGTGTCCTTCTTTTTTTTTGCATTTACTCAACTAGTCTTTATTGTAGAAGGTCGAAGACTGAAGGCCCTTGAAACAAAAGAAGAACCACCACTGACTCTGAAGAGCGTAGGAAACGTGGTATCTCAAGGTGAGCCAAAAAGGCAAGTTGTTACAGAATGGTGTAATCCACTTATGTATTATTGCTGTACCTTCTAAAAGTGGTAATGATGGTTGGTAGAGTTATGGGCCCAGATTCAGAGAGCGATTACGCCTGTGTAACTGGTGTTAGACAGGAGTAATTTCAAATTTCGCGCGCCGTATCACTAGTTTGAATCCTCAAACCATGATACGGCGGCTTCGGGCTTCGATCCGAGAGGCTTACGTCTTCGTAAGCCTTCGGATCTACGCTGCAATATTTTTGCGGCCGCTGGGAGGAGTTCGCGTCGTTTTCATGCGTCGGGATATGCAAATGTGTTTTTACGGCGATCCACGAAGATACGAGCGGTCTTCGCAATCGCTTACGTCTGGGTTTTTTTACGTACTGTTAGACCAGCTTTTTGCTGGTCTAACGGTGCGTAGCCCATGTTAAGTATGGGCGTCGTTCCCGCGTCGAATTTAATTTTTTTTTTTATACGTAACTCGTTCGGGAATAGAAATGTCCGTAAACTACGCTACTCAAACAACGAATGACGTAACGACGTGATTTCGCGCAATGCGCGGCGGGAAATTTGCGAACGGAGCATGCGCAGTTCGATCGCCGCGGGAACGCGCCTATTTTAAATCCTTCACGCCCCCTACTCGTGTAGATGGATTGCGACGGGAGAAATACACTACGCCGCCGTCGTTTACTGGACAAAATCTACCTGGATTCCACGTAGAGCCAGGTAAAAAACGGCGGCGTAGTGTATTTCTGATACGCTACGAGAATCCAATTCTCTCTGAATCTGGGCCAAGGTGTTTCCCTACCTTAATGGCAATTACCATCAGTAGAGAAGTGGTGGGACCTCGTATAGATGTCATAGCCCCTAGTACAATTATGATGGACCTAAGCACATACTGTAGTTGGTGAGCCCTACTCCAACATTGATGCTGCTTAGTGGAAATGTAGTGGGGCTGTGATGGTCTCCAGTGGAAAGGTGGTCATCCATTGTATGGTGATAGACACCATTAGAATGGTGATAGGCATTAGTACAGTTTTTATATTCACTTGTAAAAAGGAGGTGTGCCCTAGTGTAGAAGTGATGGTTGTGAAGGTAGTAGTGATGTTTCTAGTAGATATGTGGCAATTCTTAACAGAGTTGTGACTACCATTACCATTGGTGATAAGTCTTAGTATAATTGTGAGAGCTCCTACCTCAAAGGTGGTGTTCCTTGCAGTGGCGGTGCGTCTATAAAGGGTGCAGGAGCGCCGCCCCCTCTCTCCTGCCACCTGTCTTTTACCAATAGATAGATTCATGCATTGCATGAATCTATTGTCGCCGCTGTCGCCCCCTATTCAGGTGTCGGGCAGCGGGGATCTGAATTACAGCAGTGTTTTTTTTTGGAAGCGCCTGATTAGAGCCGGTTCAAGCGACAGGCGCTGTGATTGGACGCCTATCAGACGTCCAATCATAGCAGAGATGACGGAAGAGGACAGGAAAAGACATCAAGGACTCAGAGCGTGGAGGACAGCGACGTGACCCGAGACAGGTAAGTGCCGAGCGGGGGATGCACACTGGCAGCATTTGATGGGACACAGTAGCGGCAATTGATGGGGCACAGTAGCGGCAATTGATGGGGCACACTGGTGGCAAATGATGGGGCACACTGGCAGTAATTGATGGGGCACAGTAGCAGCAATTGATGGGGAACACTGGCAGCAATTGATGGGCACACTGGCGGTAATTGATGTGGCACACTGGCAGTAACTGATGGGGCACACTGGCAGCAATTGCTGGGTACAGTAGCTGTGATTGATGACACAGTGGCGGCAATTTATGGGTACATCGACTGAGTTTGATGGTCACAGTGGTTGCGCTTGATGGGCACAGTGGCTGCAATTTATGGTTTTTTTTTTCAGTGTGTTTGCGCCCCCCAAAAAAATTTGAGCACCAGCCACCAGTGGTGCCGTAGCAGAATGGTGATGGTACTTTGTTAAATGGTTATGGCCTCTAGTAGGGTTGTGATGGCCCTTAGCAGAAATGAGGTAGACAGTAGTGTAGAGCTGTTGGCCTCTACTAGAAAGGTGGCATTTTCTGGTACAGTGATGAAAGCCCCTAGTACAAAAGTGTAAATTTATAATTCAGTTTTGATATCCCCCAAGCAGTAAGGCAGTGAGAATTACTCTTTAAGTTACCTATAGCCCTACTAGGGTAGTCATATGTTCCCATTGCTTCCTAAACATCCAGTTCACAGGGTCAGGAACCTCCAGAAGAAATAACATTATGGACATTATGAGAAAAGAGAAAGCCGGCAACTCCATTTTCTGCAATAAATAAATGTATTGTAGCAGATGAAGTACAAAACAATATAATATATATATATTTTGTACTTCACCTGCTACATTAAATGTATTAGAGAATCACACCAGGTTCCAACTCATGTAATATACATCACATTCACAAACCTGTATACAGGATGTCATTTAGTTAGCCCATAAGGATTTATTGCCGATGGGGTCCATAAAGCAGGTTTAGGTTTTTCTCCTAAATCAATGTACTAACTCAAGTTCATTGTTTGTCTCTGGTTTCCTCCAGTGGTTGAATCTTCAGAGAAATCTGAGAGAATGTTTCCAAGAGACTGTGCAGATATCTACAAACAGGGGATCAGAGAAAATGGAATTTACACTATCCAGCCCATTGCACTGCGACAGCCATTTGAGGTATAGTGAGTAACTTACAACTAAATGTATATGTATATACAACTTAAAAATATACCGTATATACTCGAGTATAAGCCGAGTGTTTCAGCACATTTTTTTGTGCTGAAAATGCCCCCCTCGGCTTATACTCGAGTCACCTTTTTGCACCTGATCACCTGAACATTGGGAACCCGGTACCAGCCGGGCCGTAGGTCTCCTGGACCCCACACATGTAGCCCCACTCTTCCTCTACATGTGTGCAAAGTTTGTTGTTGGGAGACCTACGGCCGGGGAGCACCGATTTTATAAAGCCGGGCACCCCTTCCATAGACCCCTATGTTAAACGGTAATTTCTCCAGTGAATTTGGGGGCCCGGTACCGGCCGGTTCGTAGGTCTCCTGGGCCCAGAACTTGGCACACATGTAGCCCCATTTATACTCTACAAGTGTGCAAAGGTTGTTGTCTGGGGAACCAATTTTTCAAAGCCAGGCAACCCCCCTTCTATAGACTCCCATGTTAAACATCAGTCATGGACACAGTGAGGCATGGGCACAGTGAGGCATGGACACAGTGAGGCATGGGCACAGTGAGGCATGGATACAGTGAGGTATGCACATGGGCACAGTGAGGCATGGATACAGTGAGGCATGCACATGGACACAGTGAGGCATGGACATGGACACAGTGAGGCATGGATACAGAGAGGCATGCACATGGACACAGTGAGGTATGCACATGGACACAGTGAGGCATGGACACAGTGAGGCATGGACATGGTGAGGCATGCACATGGACACAGTGAGGCAAAGTGAGGCATGCAGTTGGACACCCTAGAGTTATTATCGAGTCAATACGTTTTCCCAGTTTTTTGTGGTAAAATTAGGTGCCTCGGCTTATATTCAGGTCAGTTTATACTCGAGTATATATGGTAACGTGAATTGGAAAACCAACAGAAAAGGGCTAAAAAAAAATAACCGTGATCACATTACATTACGGGTGGCAATTATCAAAACAAATATAAAAGTCGTTCAAAAAGTCCCAACTTATGGTGATAAAACAATGAACACCTCCAGATTCTTAATGTGAATAAAAGAAAAATCTTCTGCGCAAAAATATTCACCCAGATTCTGCCATATCACCATAGGCGAGCAACACAAGCGCCATACCAGAATGTTTTGACCCCCATGTACTGAGCAGTCAATTAATGCTTTTTCATAGACAATCCATAGGCACTGTTCTCAAATAAATGTTCAGCTCATAGGAAACATAGAAATGAACAGCCTCATAGTGTAGTATTAAAAGGTTGCAAATGTATTAAAACATTAAAAGTAGCCTACTCACGACGAAACGTGTGGGATCTAGCCGATGTGACGTGATCACGCAAGCAACCGCGGCAAGGTTTCTGAATTTGGTCTTAGTAATTCTCAATATGCATATCTGTTTGTATATCATATGAGTGAGCTACTTTATGTTTGATACATTTTCAATACTACACTATGCGGCTGTTCATTTCTATGTTTCTGTCATGGAACAGACATTGCCAAGGGTCCAAGCCAATCTCAGTTCCACTGATCTCCTTAATTAACTCTAATATTTGCACCCAATATAACTGAATCTTCGGGTACTGCCACCAAATGTGGGAATGAGTTCCCACCTCCCCACACTCCCTCCAACATAGAGGTGACACCTGAGGATTTATCTTGTGTAATTTTGCTGGAACATAATACCACTTAATTAATAATTTAAAATTGATTTATTTTATCCGTGTGTCCACAGATGTAGAGTGGCTGGTTCAGTTCTAGTTCCCAGCTCTCCGTTGGGAATATATGGGACATCCTTTCTCCCATTGACCATCAATACATGGGACATTCTTTCTCCCATTGACCATCAATATATGGGACATTCTTTCTCCCATTGACCATCAATATATGGGACATACTTTCTCCCATTGACCATCAATATATGGGACATTCTTTCTCCCATTGACCATCAATATATGGGACATTCTTTCTCCCATTAACCATCTGACCATCGATATATGGGACATTCTTTCTCCCATTGACCATCAATACATGGGACATTCTTTCTCCCATTGACCATCAATATATGGGACATTGACCATCAATATATGGGACATTGTTTCTCCCATTGACCATCAATATATGGGACATTCTTTCTCCCATTGACCATCAATATATGGGACATACTTTCTCCCATTGACCATCAATATATGGGACATTGACCATCAATATATGGGACATTCTTTCTCCCATTGACCATCAATATATGGGACATTCTTTCTCCCATTAACCATCTGACCATCGATATATGGGACATTCTTTCTCCCATTGACCATCAATATATGGGACATTCTTTCTCCCATTAACCATCTGACCATCGATATATGGGACATTCTTTCTCCCATTGACCATCAATACATGGGACATTCTTTCTCCCATTGACCATCAATATATGGGACATTCTTTCTCCCATTGATCATCAATACATGGGACATTCTTTCTCCCATTGACCATCAATATATGGGACATTCTTTCTCCCATTGACCATCAATATATGGTACATTGTTTCTCCCATTGACCATCAATATATGGGACATTGTTTCTCCCATTGACCATCAATATATGGGACATTCTTTCTCCCATTGACCATCAATATATGGGACATTCTTTCTCCCATTGACCATCAATATATGGGACATTCTTTCTCCCATTGACCATCTGACCATCGATATATGGGACATTCTTTCTCCCATTGACCATCAATATATGGGACATTCTTTCTCCCATTGACCATCAATATATGGGACATTCTTTCTCCCATTGACCATCAATATATGGGACATTCTTTCTCCCATTGACCATCAATATATGGGACATTCTTTCTCCCATTGACCATCTGACCATCGATATATGGGACATTCTTTCTCCCATTGACCATCAATATATGGGACATTCTTTCTCCCATTGACCATCAATATATGGGACATTCTTTCTCCCATTGACCATCAATATATGGGACATTCTTTCTCCCATTGACCATCAATATATGGGACATTCTTTCTCCCATTGACCATCAATATATGGGACATTCTTTCTCCCATTGACCATCTGACCATCGATATATGGGACATTCTTTCTCCCATTGACCATCAATATATGGGACATTCTTTCTCCCATTGACCATCAATGGAACAAACATGATACCCAGATACCTCACAGTGGTGAGTGATTAGTAAGAGGATGCATTCCCTTTACACTGGTAGTCACTCGAAGGAAGAATGCCCCTTACATTTGTGGCCAGTGGGAATGATACTAACACTGTTGGACTGTGGGAAGAACGATCCTTACACTGGTGTCATTGAGAAGCCTTTTGCAGTCTCCCTGCTGAACGCCGATATAAGGGCATACTACCTCCCAGTGACCACCAGTATAAGGGCTTCTCTTAATACCATCAATGTAAGGGCATCTCCTATTGACCCCCAATTCAAAACCAAAAATGATCTTTTCATTGGTGGTGAATGAAAGAATCAAAGCCCCTTACATTGGTGGTCAGAAGTATGCTGCATTCTTTTTACAGACCAGCTACATAATGGTAATTTTAACTACCACTGTCGACTAGTATAAAGAGCATGTTTTACACTGGTAGCCCATTGGAATAACATCTCTTATGTGGCATAGGCAGAAGCTAATAAAATAGCTGGTGTAAGGGCACTATTGGGGGGGGAGGGTCTCCTAGCTGTCCCAGACGGAAGAACACACAGTGACTATAGCCACTGGAAAAAAAATTGCATGAAGAATCCAACAGGCTGGTTGATTGATCGATCAACTTGGGTACAATCAGCCTGTCCACACATGATTCGAATCTCGGCGGGTCCCTGCTGAACCCGGCCATGTTTCGAACTTCCCATGACCGGCTTGAGTCACAACAATAGACGAACACAACGTGCTTAAGCTGATAACACACAATTCTAATTTATTATGTCTTTATTGAACACATCCATTAAACATTCACAGCGCTGGAGGAAAAAGTAAGTGAACCCACATAGACTAATTACTTCAATGAAAGCTAATTGGAGTCAGCAGTTTGAATACCTGGAGTCCAATTAATAAAATTAGTTTTGACTTTGTTAGATAGACGACATTCAAACATTTTAAGATTGCTGTTCATAAGAAGCATCAGCTGATGTGAACTATGCCTTTGCAATACTGAGGTCTCTAAAGACATATGATCAGGAGCAGTTGATCTGCATAAGGCTGGACATGGATATTAAGCAATATTGAACTGTTTAGGCATCTATTAGTTGACAGTTAAACTAATTGTCTATAAATTGAAACAGTTGGTACTGTGGCTACTCTTCTTAGAAGATGACTCCCAAAGCACAGCGCAGAATCCTTAGTGAGGTAAAAACAAACAATTAACAGCTAAAGTCCTGAAAACATCCCGAAAACTGGCAAACATCCATGTTCATGAGTCCTTTACTACAGAAAACCAGTTATTTTGAAGGCGTTCACATACCTCTTCTTGTTACTGTATGGTTCTTTATGCCTATTTTGAAAATTGTGGCTTACCATGTGTGTTTTTGGTTGGCTTTAGGTTTACTGTGACATGGTGACAGACGGAGGAGGCTGGACGGTGTTTCAGAGACGGCAGGATGGCGCGGTCGACTTCAATCGCACATGGCAGGAGTACAAGCAAGGTTTTGGCAGCCTTCAAGGAGAACATTGGCTCGGCAATGAACACCTGCACAGCATAACCAGGTCCGGCCAGCACACCCTTCGCATCGAACTAGAGGATTGGTATGGCGTGAAACGGCACGCCATCTATCGAAAATTCAAAGTCGCCAATGAGCAAAACAAGTATCGGCTAACCGCCAGGGAGTACCACGGGAATGCCGGAAACGCTCTTAGCTACAGCCGAAACTACAACCACGATCACAAGTATTTCACGACGTATGACAGCGATAATGATAATTATACTTCTGGAAACTGTGGGATGTATTACGGATCCGGTTGGTGGTTTGACACCTGCCTGGCGGCCAATCTAAACGGGAAGTATCACAAGGGGCGCTACGTTGGCGTGACCAGCGGAATCTACTGGGGGACTTGGTACATTCTGACAGATAAGAGGACGAATCAGAAATACTCGTTCAAGAGAGCGGAAATGAAAACGAGGATACTGAACTCCTAAAAGACTGGACTTTATTTTTTTTAAAGACTTAATTTTCATTCATGGAATTGTAGTGATAATATGTATTTTTAATGGACAAAAAACACTCGAAAATAATTAAAAGGCAACGACACAAAACATTTACATCACTTTTAAGACTTTACAAACACTCGAAACGTTTATACCGATTTTTTAATAAAAAATCCAAAATACGATTGTCATGTAATCTTCTTAACCACTTAACCCCCGGACCATATTGCTGGTCAAAGACCAGAGCACTTTTTGCGATTCGGCACTGCGTCGATTTAACTGACAATTGCGCGGTCGTGCGACGCGGCTCCCAAACAAAATCGGCGTCCTTTTTTACCCACAAATAGAGCTTTCTTTTGGTGGTATTTGATCACCTCTGTGATTTTTTATTTTTTGCGCTATAAACAAAAATAGAGCGACAATTTTGAAAAAAATGCAATATTTTTTACTTTTTGCTATAATAAATATCCCCAAAAATATATATAAAAATATTTTTTTCCTCAGTTTAGACTGATACATATTCTTCTACATATTTTTCGTAAAAAAAAAAATAGCAAGCGTTTATTAATTGGTTTACGCAAAATTTATAGCGTTTACAAAATAGGGGATAGTTTTATGGCATTTTTATTAATATATTTTTTTTAATAGTAATGGAGGCGATCAGCGATTTTTTTTCCAGTGCTGCGACATTATGGCGGACACTTCGGACACTTTTGACACATTTTTGGGACCATTGTCATTTTTATAGTGATCAGTGCTATAAAAATGCATTGATTACTATAAAAATGCCACTGGCAGGGAATGGGTTAACACTAGGGGGCGAGGGAGGGGTTAAGTATGTTCCCTGGGTGTGTTCTAACTGAAGGGGGGTGGACTCACTAGGGGAAATGACTGATCATTGTATGAACAGACGGTCAGGCATTTCTCCCCTAACAGGACCCGGTCCTCGCTCTGTAACGAGCAATCGCGGGTGCCGACGGCGATCGCGCCCGCCGGGCACGTGCGTGGGAGTCAGGGATGAGCGGGGGGAGCGCGCCCCTATTGGCTGCTGGGCGAGATGACGTAGATCTATGTGCTCTCGCCCAGCAGAGACGACCTGCCACCTGCGGCGGCTGGTCGACAACCAGTTAAAGCCTTCCCGTCAGTCTTGTACGGTTGTACAGCCTCATTTTTTGTCTTGAAATGGCTTACTCTTCTTGCATCATCCTGCCCAGGGGTCCCCAAACCCCTGGGCCATGGACCAGTACCGGTCCGCGGCCTGTTGATGACTGGGCCACACAGCAGGGGATAAGCAACCACCACTGTCCTCACAGGTCTATCACAGACCGCAGTAGCGCTCATCTATTAGGCAGCCATGCCTGTGTGTCCTCTCCTGGCTTCTCCACCCACCCGGCCGGTGATGTCGTCCAATCAGCAGATAGGATGACATCGCCAGGCGGGCGGGCGGGAGAGCTAAGAGACGACACACATAATGATCACAGCCTCTGCCCTGCCAAAAGTAGGAGTTCTGTGAAGAAAAGAACAGAGATTAGAATGGGAAAGTGTCATGTTAGAAAGGAAGGGGGGGGGGGGGGCGCAGACTGTAGGGGCACTGTCATGGGAAGTGGCTGTGATTGCTAGGGGCACTGTGATATAAAGGGGACTGCACTGTAATCATTATAGTGCCCCTTCACAGTGCAGTCCCCTTTATATCAAAAGTAGCCCTTTTATAGTTTGGTCCCCTTTACATTTTCGGGGCCGCTGATCTTTTTGTGGCTGATGGCAGACAGGTAGTCCCTGGTCACACCTGTGCAATTTGTCACACTTTGTTGCAAAGCAATGCACAACAAGAGCAATCCAATCATTCCCGATTCACACCTGTGCAATTTGTCTCACATTAGCTGCTGCGTGACAATACAAGAGGAACCCCATTACTGTGCATGGGGCCTGTTCACATCTATACAACACACCTCTGCGTAACATTCACATTTTTAACCCTATAGACTTCAATGGGAGTGAAAAATGCATTAAAATGCAAATGCACAGGTGTGAACCTAGCCGTATTGTCTATGGGGTCTTCTATTGCCCTCGGCCTCCTCCAAGTTTCTTGGAGAGCAATTTACAGTGGATCAGGGGGCGTAACTACAGGGGTCGTAATTGCGATCCGCTCTGCTCGGCTCCTGCGCCCCCGTAGCTCAGGCCAAATGAGGTACTGCAGGCCTATTTTCGGCTCTGCTTGGCTCCTGCGCCCCGTACCTCAGGCCAAATGGAGTACTGCAGGCCTATTTTTGGCTCTGCTCCGCTCCTGCACCCCCGTAGCTCAGGCCAAATGAGGTACTGCAGGCCTATTTTCGGCTCTGCTTGGCTCCTGCGCCCCCGTACCTCAGGCCAAATGAGGTACTGCGGGCCAATGTTCGGCTTTTCTGGGGTCCTGCGCCCCCGTACCTCAGGCCAAATGAGATACTGCAGGCCTATTTTCGGCTTTATTCTGCTCCTGCGCTCCCGTAACTCAGACCAAATGAGATACTGCAGGCCAATGGTCGGCTTTTTTCGGCTCCTGCACCCCCGTACCTCAGACCAAATGAGATACTGCAGGCCAATGGTCGGCTTTTTTCGGCTCCTGTTCCCCCCGTACCTCAGGCCAAATGAAGTACTGCAGGCCTATTTTCGGCTCTGCTCAGCTCCTGCACCCCCGTACCTCAGACCAAATGAGATACTGCAGGCCAATGGTCGGCTTTTTTCGGCTCCTGCGTCCCCGTACCTCAGGCCAAATGAGGTACTGCAGGCCTATTTTTGGCTCTGCCCGGCTCCTGCGCCCCCCGTACCTCAGGCCACATGAGGTACTGCGGTCTATTTTCGGCTCTGCTCAGCTACTGCGCCCCCGTACCTCAGGCCAAATGAGGTACTGCGGGCCAATTTTCGGCTTTTTCTCGGGTCCGTACCTCAGGCCAAATGAGATACTGCAGGCCTATTTTCCGCTCTGCTCAGCTCCTGTGGAATACTGCAATACCGAATGCGGCCAGAGGTGGGGGGAGCGCCAGAGAGCGCCGAAAACGGCCGAAGAGGCCCAAGGACACTTTGGCTCGTTTCCTGCGCCCCAGTACCTCAGGCCAAATAAGGTACTGCATGCCAACGTTCAGCTTTTCTCGGAGCCTGCGCCCCTGTACCTCAGGCCACATGAGGTACTGCAGGTCTATTTTCGGTTCTGCTCAGCTCCTGCGTCCCCGTTCCTCAGGCCAAATGAGGTACTGCAGGCCTATTTTCAGCTCTGCTCGGCTCCAGCGCCCCCGTAGCTTAGGCCGAATGAGGTACTGCAGGCCTATTTTCAGCTCTGCTCGGCTCCTGTGCCCCCTTACCTCAGGCCAAATGAGGTACTGCAGGCCAATTTAGCTTGAATTCTGCTCGTCTTGCGAGTCAACGCTCGCAAACCGACTCAGACCTAAAAAAGAAGTTCACGAATCAAAACGCTCTAAAACCAAGTTATTCTTAGACCGAGATTCCACTGTAGGTGTCCCTCATTCCCATCTCAAAAAGTTGGGCAGTATGGGAAAACTAAGGTCACAGATCTGGCAATGCTGTCTGGCAGAGGTGCCTGGATCACAAGCCCGGCTTACCAGAATTGTAGTATCTTCGGCAGGTAAGATGACTCACAAATCTGTATTTCAGATGTGAAAACATCCCAGCCTGAAAATCAAAGCTTGATTCGTATCTCATACACTTTCAGGGCACAACGCAATCCAGCCTTTTGCCGCCCGGGGAACACAGTGTTTAATTTTAGACCCATCCAGATCAAAGAGCAGATTATTATCACATAAAGAGACCCCCGGCCCCCCTGCCCTCCACCCCCCGCCGCGCTATATTTAGGTTATAAGGGGGGCATTACCTCCTGATTGGCCGCCCGGAGATCAAGACCATAAAGCAGCTGGATAGACAAGACTTTAATGTGATAAAAATGGAAGATCCCTCTCTAATCGCTGATTCTATAAATTGGTCGGCGGAACTCGATGCGTATCTGTGATGTTCGCCTGTTTGGTCTCGCGCCAGGAATAGACGGAGGAAGAAGCGGGGGATTGTTATCTCTTCAGGTTGATTCACGTAATTTACAGATATGGTACTTAAACTCTTAAAAGCATTCAAAGCGAGATTTGGTTTCATAGCTGGAGGGGCGGCGGGATGCGGCATGCACAGACACAATGGCGGGGCTGTGTGGAGGGGACGCTGCGGTGCGCGGAAAGGGGACACCGGTGCGGAAAGGACTTTTTCTCAATGAAGGTGTCAAGAACATGCTTTTAAAGCTGAATCTCCAGACAAACAGCTAAATACACAGATGAAATACATATATGAGAGCTGCTTTTCCTGTATGTATGTCAATCCAGTCCTAAGATTTACACAGCTCTACCATATAGCACAGCTCTGCCTGATTTTTCTCTGGTGATTAAATACCACGAAAAGGAAACTCTATCTGTCTCAAAAGAATGATAAAGATGTCATATGGGTACAGTGTAGCACGACCGCGCAATTGTCACTCAAAGAGTGACAGCGCTGAAAGCTGAAAATTGGCCTGGGCAGGAAGGGGGTGAAAGTGCCCACGGGGCAAGTGGTTAATGAGCAGTGAAACGCCCATGGATCCACCATAGAAGGTGGGCAGTATAAACGCAATGTTAATGAGCCCTGATAATATGCTGACTGGTTCATCTGTTCCCACCTTAAGGTTAGACTGATCTTGTACTTATCTGTCAATCAGACCAAGACTGGCCATAGGGCATACCGGGCATATGCCCGGTGGGCCACATGTCACATCTCCCCCCAGTGTAACATGCAGGGGGTCCAGAACTGTTAGGGGGGTGACTTTATAACAAACTGTGGGGGGCTGTGTAATGTAAAGGGGTCCAGAGGTGCAGGTTGCTGTGTAATGTAAAGGGGTCCAGAGGTGCAGGGTTCTGTGTAATGTAAAGGGGTCCAGAGGTGCAGGGTGCTGTGTAATGTAAAAGGGTCCAGAGGTGCAGGGTTCTGTGTAATGTAAAGGGGCCCAGAGGTGCAGGGTGCTGTGTAATGTAAAGGGGTCCAGAAGTGTGGTGCTATGTAATGTAAAGGGGTCCAGAGGTGCAGAGTGCTGTGTAATGTAAAGGGGCCCAGAGGTGCAGGGTGCTGTGTAATGTAAAGGGGCCCAGAGGTGCAGGGTGCTGTGTAATTTAAAGGGGTCCAGAGGTGCAGGGTGCTGTGTAATGTAAAAGGGCCCACAGGTGCAGGGTGCTGTGTAATGTAAAGGGGCCCAGAGGTGCAGGGTGCTGTGTAATGTAAAGGGGCTCAGAGGTTCAGGGTGCTGTGTAATGTAAAAGGTTCCAGAGGTGCAGGGTGCTGTGTAATGTAAAGGGGTCCAGAGGTGCAGGGTGCTGTGTAATGTAAAGGGGTCCAGAGTAGGGTGACCACATTTCCAAACTACCATTCAGGGACACCCTCCCTTTCCCAAAAATCAGCTTGTGCTGTAATGAATCACAGCACAGTGATTGGACACAAGAGGCGGGATTTATGATTTCTCCAATCACAAGCAGGGGGCGGGGGTTGTGCTCCTCCAGGCATTCCCGGCCAGGACAAGTACTGTGAGTGAGTAAAGTGGTGATGTGGCGGCCTTTTTTGGGGTCATCAGATTGGCCCGGGGGGGGGGGGTGGCTGTGTCAGTTTCATTCCAGGACACTGTATTGTCCTGGAATGATCGTGCCCAGGGACAGACCTGCAAAATGCGGGACTGTCCCACGCAACCCGGGACACGTGGTCACCCTAGTCCAGAGGTGAAGGGTGCTGTGTAATGTAAAAGGGTTCAGAGGAGCGGTGCTATGTAATGTAAAGGGATCCAGAGGTGGGGTGCTATGTAATGTAGAGGGGTCCAGGGTGCTGTGTAATGTAAAGGGGCCCAAAGGTGCACGGTGCTGTGTAATGTAAAAGGGTTCAAAGGTGCTGTGCTATGTAATATAAAGGGGTCCAGGGTGCTATGTAATGTAAAAGGGTCCAGAGGTACAAGGTGCTGGAACCCCACATCCCATCATTAACTGCCGCCGCCGCCGCCGGACTGGGCCTATTTTTTGTCCCAGGCCGGGTCTGCTGGCAATGGTAGGAACATGAGACACCTACCTCCACTCAGGGACAGGGTCGGATATAATTGGTTTATGTGTATTTTTTGCGTTGACAAATACACATGAAAGGGTTAACTCGTTCGCAGCGGACTAGCAGCAGCCTGATCTAGGCACCCAATCCAGCAGACAGGCTGCATCTAATTATAGGAGGGAAGATAATCATGAACTTCAAAGCCGGTTCCCGACCTGCAGAGAATTGTGGAGCGTTTTTTTTGTGATAATTTCCCCGGAAAAAAAAAGAAAATAATGCTCTTGTGTCACCTGAAACTTCAGCAAAGGTGAGATGGGGGGGGGGGGGGGGGGGCTTTGAACTGCTCCCTACGCCGGGTCCAAATTACCCCCAGCCTGTGATTTCAGCCCTGCGGCGCGGAGCTCTTTGAAGAGGGGTGGAATAATTAGCACATTGCGTTGGATGACAAATGACAGCCTTCTCAGACTCGGGACGGACGCAGACGAGTCAATTGAAAGATGAGCAATTAGAGGCTTTGGCCCGGGCCGGTCGCAGATTTGGATGTGGAGGAAACCAAAGCGGATTTTACTCATTAACGCCAAACAATAATAGGAAACTATTTTAAAGGCATCTCTGGGAGTTTTTTTTGGCACCCCGGGACAACCCCCACCCCCCTGTAAAGATCAGCAGAACAAAGTCCAACCGAGTTACCGAGTTAGACTTCCAGCCATGGACTTGATTTTAGGCTCGTAGGAATTTGGAGATGCCAGATTAGCGCAGCAATACGGGCGCCAAGAAAGGCGTTTATAAACAGACACATATGAAACACATACTCCGCGGGGCGGCGGGGCAGCCAATTAAAAGTGTTTCTGCATGATATGGAAAGTCGTATGCCAAATCCACCCCACTCATAGGAATACGAGGTTGTGTCCTCCTTTCCCCCCTGATCGGTAACAATTTTCGGGAAATTTAGCATGCCGTCATAAATATGAAACTTGGGATTGTAAAAGGATGCTGTGTGTTTAACTAGTCAGAACATGAGTAATACTGTCCATCAGGGCCGTCTTAATGGCATCATGGGCCCCTGGGCAAAGTAATGCTCTGGGGCCCCTACAATGATGACAGTGCAGGTAAACAGACATCAGGTAGGTAGAAGGCGGACTGCCTCCCCTGTGTATCTATCACTCTCAGTGCCATCATGGGGCCCCCAATTTCGGGGCTGCGTGGGCTCAAGGACCAGCTGCTTTGGGGAAAGTGCAGGCCCCCCTCATGCAGCTGGGGCGACTGGGCAGTGCCCTCCCATTAAGACATCCCTGCTGTCTTTAGATCTCTAATGGCAGCCAGGGATGGACTGGCCATTGGGACTACAGGGAGTTTCCTGGTGGGCCGATGGCTCAGTGGGCCGGCTTCAGTGACAGCAGACCGCTGTCCCCCTCCGCTCCTTTGTCTCTCCCTTCCCGCATTGCTCACCTCCTCTCCCTCCCCGCAGCGCTCAACTTGGGGGAGAAGAGAAGCAGGGGGATGAGCAGGGGGAACAACAAAGGAGCATGGGGGAGGGGACAGACAGCTGATTTAACAGCTATGGCCTGGGAGTTTCTCACTTCTGCCTAATCTTGTCCCATGTGGGGGGCACCAAACTGATTCTCATCCCAGGTGAAATAAGGTCTAGCTTCCCCACTGGTACTGCCTATAAGAGTACCAGTACCAGCTGTTCTATTTTAAAAAGTAGAATGGCTAGTGGCACTGGCTAGTGAAGGGGGAAAGGGGGCTTGGGTGGCCGGGGGGGGGGGGGGGGGTGTGGGAGTTGTCCCGCCGCCATGGGAGAGACCTGTCAAAATGGGCCAGTCTGGATGAAGTCCAGGGCCAAATTTTTGTCCCAGTCCAGCCCTGATGGCAGCTGGATGTTTAAAGCTGAATTTTAGGTTGTTTTTACATTGATCCAGCTTGGACCGATATACTGTATACATGTGCCTTACCCTGTGGGATCTATTGGAAGCTTGAAATTACTGTACATAGTTAGGCTGAGGAAAAGACACAAGTCAACCTAGATCAACTTGTTTGCAATAGATCTTTTACAGAGGCGGCTCTTTAATCAAGCGGTCGCCTAAGGCCTCGCACTCACAGGGGCCCCGCGGCCGCCTAATTTGCATCTGCTTAATCACTGTGTGCTAGATCCGTGCATCTTTCTGCAGCCATTTTTAATTTGCTTGAATTTTTTTTATACCCATTATGGGCATGAGTGGGACCCCCTTGTCTAAGTTTTGCTTAAGGCCTCACAAAGCCTAAAGCAGTCTCTGATCTTATATGTAGTTCCTGTTATTTAGTTGACCCTTCCCATTCTGCTTTGGGATTCTTTAGCTAGTTTTAGCTCAGGGCTTGATAATCAGAATAGGTTAGAGCCAGGGTGGTCATCCAAACACTAGTTATGGTAGAGGTCCGGTTGCATGTAGGGTTGCCACATCATCCCTTTAATCCAGGACACACATTAATTACACAGGTTCTGTAGCTGATTACATACCGGGCATATGCCCGGTGGGCTGCATGTCACATCTCCCCCAATGTAACATGCAGGGGGTCCAGAACTGTTGAGGGGGGGGGGGTGTCTGTGTAACAAACTGTGGGGGCTGTGTAATGTAAAGGGGTCCAGAGGTGCAGGTTCCTAACAGGTTCCTGTTATTTAGTTGACCCTTCCCATTCTGCTTTGGGATTCTTTAGCTAGTTTTAGTTCAGGGCTCAATAACCAGCATATGTTAGAGCCAGGGTGGTCATCCAATCGCCACTTATGGTAGTTAGAGGTCCGGTTGCATGCATGACAGATTAGAAACTACCAGGGACTGAGATGCAGAGAAGATCGGCTGACTCTGATTTCCAATGCCACACCACAATTTTGGCTGGTGAGAAGCTCCGTTCCAGGCTGGTTGGACTACCGTTGGAGGATGTTTCCAATTTCAGGAAATTTAGCTTGCAGTCAAAAAGGTCAACACTGAAATGCTAAAAGGATATGTTTAACTAGTCAGAACATGAATAATACTGTCCAAAGGTCTTCAATGGCAGTTGGATGTTTAAAGATGACATTTAGGTATGGCAGTAAGTATGTATGTGCCATACCTGTGGGATCCCTATGGAAGCTGGAGATCACTACACATAGTTAGTCATGGTGAAAAAGGACACAAGCCAATATAGATGAACTTGTTAGCAATAGAGTTTATATGCAGCCCCTGTTATTGACTAACTCTTCCCATTCTGATCTGGGATTTTTTTTAGCTAGTTTTTGTTCAGGGCTCCATAACCAGCATGGGCTAGAACCAGGGTAGGCATCAGATGCCCACTTTGGATAGTAAGAGGTCTTGTTGCATGAGAGAATAAAAGCCACTAGGGACTAGACATGTGCACAGAAAAAATTTTCGTTTTTTTTTGTTCCGTTTCGTATGGTCCCGTCTGTTCGTTTCCGTTCGTTGTTCGTAAGACGCCCGTTTTCCCGTTCGTTTCCGTTCGTTTGTCGTACGACGCGATTTTTCCATATTCCGATCGTTTCGTATTTCCGTTACCGTTTTATTTTCGTACATGCGGGATGATTCGTTATTCTGTTTAATTCATGTTCGTTTCTTGTTAGACAATAATTATCGTTAATTTTCGTCAATTTGCATTCTGTGTATCTTGAATGCTTTTCTTTTGTTAGTGTCAGTTGTATGTTCATTGTTCAATGACATCTATAACAAAAGAATTTCATTATGTATATTGAATGAATTCCTTTTTCTGTTATAGGTGTCATATCAACATACGAAAATAACAAAAGAAACAGGTTCAAATGCAAATCTTTTGTTTATGTTTTTTTTTGAATGGCCAGAGAGTTACAATACTATTGTTAAGCCCCATACACTTGGTCAGACTATTTTAACAACACACATAAAAACGATCGTTTTCCGATCGTTCTCAGAAAATTCGTTTGTTTTTAAACTGCATCAGAAAACCATTTTTGGGTTCAGAAGTCTGGCCAACTGATCTCCCCTCAGATGAAAATCCACAGAAAAGTTTATTAGGCTTTACTATACAAGTGTACTCACTACTCTGCACAAAAGAGAAGCTGCTTTCAGTCACTGAGGCTGGCCATACATGTTCAATTTTCTTGTACAATTTTCTTTTAGATTTACCAAAAACCATATATGAGGTCAAACTAAACACTTTCAATTGTATGCAATCAGGCAGGCCCTTGCACTACATAGTTGAAGGTAAATCTAAAGAAAATTGCACAGAAAATCATGTATGGCCAGCCTAATGCCGCGTACACACGGTCGTTTTTTGCGATGAAAAAAACGACGTTTTTTAAAACGTCATTTAAATTGATCGTGTGTGGGCAAAACGTCGTTTTTTTTAGTTAAAAAAAAGACCAAAAAAAAAATTACAACATGCTTGAATTTTTGTGTCGTTTTTCAAAACGTCGTTTTTTGTGTCATAAAAAATGATCGTGTGTGGGCAAAACGACATAGAAAATGACGTTTTAAACCCGCGCGTGCTCAGAAGCAATTTCTGAGATGGGAGAGCTCGTTCTGGTAAAACTACTGTTTAGAATGGATTAAGCACATTCGTTATTTTAAATCTAATGAAGAAAACAATGCGCTGTATTTGCCACAATGCTTTTTAAACCATTTCCAAGCTACCCTAAACTCCTAGTTTGTTGTGGCTCATCTTGTTTGACATATTTCTGTCAACCTTTTGACTTTATTATTTTTTTGGGCCCTTTTTTTTATTTATTTTTTGTTTTTTGGGACACGTAATTTTTTTGGGGTAATATCTTTTAACAGATGTTTTGAACTAAAATTTTTTTTTAAGGATTTTGGAGGGTGTGAAGTGACCACAGCAGCTTATTTTTTTGTGGTTTCATTTACCCACAAGGAGGTTGTTGTTCCTTGTTTAATGTCGTTTTAATTTTTAAAATGTGTCTGCCTACTCACTATAACAATCTCTATATTTGTTTGTAAAAAAATACACATGGTCAAAATTTGCAAACCAACCAAAATATACCTTTATTCAGGTTAAAAAGGTAAATAAATAAAAAGTACAACCATCTGGCAATCCAAAAGCAAAACCAAATAAAAACAAAGAAGCCTGGATAAAAACAAAGGAGACCCTGCTTGAAGTTGTAAACACAAGGGTCCACCAAGAAAACAATGAAGGCTGTGAAGGCCAAAAAAAATTCGCTTCGGGGCATCATCTCCTCACTTCTTCTTCTTCCCTGCAGCCTTCCCTGCAGCCTTCCCTGCAGTCTTCCCTGCAGCCTTCCCTGCAGCCTTCCCTGCAGGCCGAGTCCTCAGGGGCTGTGTTTCTGGAGCCGACGTGCCAGGAGCCAGAGCAGGCTCAGGAAGAGGAGGAGCAGGAGGAGAAGGAGCAGGAGCAGGGGCTGGAGATGGAGCAGGAGCAGGGGCTGGAGATGGAGCAGGACCAGGAAGCGCAGTAAGTAAGGACAGGAGTGCGAATCAGCCCAATGCCAATATCGTCATTGAGCTGTCCCAGTGTGGCCATGCTCATGATCTGGAACATAAGGGATTCGCAGCGCACACGCTGGCCCAGCTCTAGATTTTTAAGCTTGGCAGCGATCAGCGCTGCGAATCCCTCTTCCTCACTGGGCTGCTCTCTGATGGCCAAAGTTGCTTCACGGAGCATGGCCTGGGTCTCCTCCTCCATCTGCATGAGCCTTCTGGCCCTTTTTGCTGGGTTCCGGATAGGAGGGATTTGGGAGATACAATCACGCTGGCGTGACTCCTGTCTCCCACTGGGGCCTGCCTCCTCCTGGCTCCCAGTGGGGCCTGCCTCCCCCTGGCTCCCTGCGTGGCCTGCCTCCCCCTGGCTCCCTGCGTGGCCTGCCTCCCCCTGGCTCCCTGCGTGGCCTGCCTCCCCCTGGCTCCCTGTGGGGCCTGCCTCCTCCTGGCTTTGCTCTGCCTGTGTATAATAAAAAAGGGACATATTTTATTTTTTGGCTTCATTCATCACACACATTTCTAACTTAATGACATATCATAATTGAATGCTAAAATATATTTATCACAGGCCCTCCATCCCTAATTCTGTGGCCCCTTACACAGCTTTAGATATGTGCCCCCTGGAGCTGGGGGCGGGGGGGGTTGATGTTGACTGAAATTCCAAAGTAGGGGCCTTTACCCAACCGTTTTTTTTACTTTAGGGTGGACAAAATGTTAATGGCTAAAAAGGGTGTTTAACATCTGCGGCCACTGTATGGTGTACCTAATGGCGTACAAGAAAATGACACACATTCATTATGACCTCTGCATTTATGTATCTTGTCCCCATTCTGTTTTGCCACTATTGCTTAGTGATATGTTCCAAATTTTTTGGCCAAACATTTATATAATTTCAATCACTTGTAACATAAATTACTCATCATTATTATACTTTGCATTACAAAAATGAATCTGAAAATGCAATACCTGGCTCCATGGGTCACAATCTGCCTCCTCCATGAACTCAGGCTCTTCCTCTGAGCTTGCCTGCTCTTGCCTGCAGGGAACACTGGAGGGCTGACTGCAGGGAACACTGGAGGGCTGACTGCAGGGAACACTGGACTGTCTCCTTGGGGGAAGGGTAGACATGGATGGCCTGGACTCTATGTGATCATCCAGGAACTGCATCTGACTATAGTACCACAGGTTAGGCTTGTAGACGCTGTCAGCTGCAGCCCCAGATCTCATCGAGGCCAGGACTTGTGACCGTTGGGTCCTGTAGGTGCCCCAAAGCGAATTGATTTTAGCCTTAACAGTCTCCAATGTAGCGTTGGGGACCCTTGTTTTTACATATTCAAGCAGGGCCTCCTTTGCTTTCTTCCGGGCATCTTTGTTTTTATTAATTTTGCTTTTGGATTGCCAGAGAACTGGATGTTCCTTCCATCTCTGGATAAATTCTGTCAGAAATTCCGGATCCTTAAAGGCCTCCATTAGTTCTGCATGTACAAAACAAAAAACAAAGCCTAGTGTCAGTCAAGCCACTACTACTAATTAGCTTTTAAACACCATGGGGGTTATTTATGAAAGGAAAATACACTCTGCACTTCAATTGCACTGAAAGTGCACTTGGAAGTGCAATCGTTGTATAAATCTGAGAGGGGTAGATCAGAAATGAGGGGAAGCTCTGCTGATTGTATCAGACAATGATGTGCATGCTAAAATGCTATTTCTAAATTTATCCTTGCATGTCCTCCTCAAGATGTCCAGCGACTGCATTTACAAGTGCACTTGTAGTGCAAAGTGTCTTTTCCTTTAAGTAAATCACCCCCCATATCTTCTAGCCCACACAATCATCCACTGTTCCCTAATATTTGTAATGTCCATAATCCAGATACATACCGTCTTATGATCCGATCGTCTCTTCCGCCTTGTTCCGCAGGTTGTGAACGGCGCTTGCAATGAACCCCCCATATCTTCTAGCCCACACAATAATCCACTGTTCCCTAATATTTGTAATGTCCATAATCCAGATACATACCGTCTTATGATCCGATCGTCTCTTCCGCCTTGTTCCGCAGGTTGTGAACGGCGCTTGCAATGGCGTGGATCCCTTTAAACGGCGCGAACGTGTGACGCGATGCACGAGATCCCGCCCCTGACGTTCGGTCTCGTCTTTTCCACGCCCCTTTCTCGATCTTTCTTTGTGGGTGTGTTTTAGGCAAGAACAAGATGGAGAAAACATGGCAAGCTCAAGCCATCAGGCAGGCCAGGCCCAGCCAACCGGACGATCCCGGCGGAAGTACAAGGCCTCAAACATGGCCTTCCAAGAGATGGTGGAGATGGTCACCATCTTACAAAGGGAGGATTATGACGGGAAGCATGGCCCTTACCTGCATCCAAACAGGGTGAAGGCCGACATCATGGAGAAGGTGATCAGGAGGCTGCATCAAAAATTTGGCCAACGCAGGACTCGAGAACAATTGAGAAAGAGGTGGTCAGACCTCAAAAACAGAGAGCCTGAACAACTCCAGCATATCAAGAGGCTGATTCGGGGAAAAAGTAAGTTTTTTTTTATTTTTTGACACATTTGTGGTGTTTGTTAATTGTG
Organism: Rana kukunoris; assembly: GCA_029574335.1. Taxonomy (NCBI): domain Eukaryota; kingdom Metazoa; phylum Chordata; class Amphibia; order Anura; family Ranidae; genus Rana; species Rana kukunoris. The sequence goes on along the minus strand of JAJQKJ010001845.1, from coordinate 39,682 downwards.
CCATGTGATTTTAATTTCAGGTTGTACTGTATCTGTTTGTGGGCACAAAAAGTGGTCGGAGAAGTCGTCGTTTATACGTTGTTTTTCGACCTACTAAACGACAATCTTCGTGCTAAATATCATCATGCGCCTAGTTCGCATGGACAAAAAGGAGTGTATAAACACTATATCATTCCCAAAAAACGTCTTTGTATTTGTTATTATTTGAACAAACGACGACTCCTACGACCAATTCATGTGTCCCCAAACAGGAATCTTGCCATTTTTGTTGTAATGTGACTTCACTTGTGATCTTTTGTAATGTAGATTTGTACCTAAATTAAAGTCGATGTGAAAAGCTTAGTAAATATGACCAATAAACAGAAAAAGGAGAGTCTGCTCAGCAGTGGATTCTGCACATGTTTATATACTCTGTACTTGTATTTTTAGTTCTCACTCATATCTCTTTATAATCTTTTACCTTTCTTTTTTCCCTATCTTCAATCTCGTAGGGCGCAGTGAAGCAGCAAGGCAGGTTGGAACTTCCGAAGCCCCACCCCCGAGGGATGATGACGCTGCCACCACATCCAGTAAATTTCCTACACAACACTCATACCCAGGTAATCTAGATCAGGGATCCTCAAACTACGGCCCTCCAGCTGTTGTGGAACTACACATCCCATGAGGCATTCATTGTAACACACTGACATTCACAGACATGACTAGGCATGATGGGAATTGTAGTTCCTGAACAACTGGAGGGCCGTAGTTTGAAGACCCATGATCTACATGTAGGTTTTCCGAATTTTAATACCTTTTTTGTTCCCACATTTCAGGAGCAAGTCGTGCAGCGACAATGGACAGGGATACTGCCAAATTTGTGCTGTCCGAAATATGGTCCTTCAGGGAACAACTAGAGGACATCCAGGACACTGCACGAGAAGTGGTAGAAAAATCAAAAGGGCTGGAGACACAAATTAAAAATTTAATAGATTATTTGGGTAGGTTTTGATTTATTTAGTGTTTATTTTGTAATAGAAAAAAGGTTTGGTTTATAATAAAAAAAAAAATGTGATTTTATTTTTTGAATAATGTAAAAAAAAAAAAAAAAAAAAAAAAAAGTGATTTTAGTTTTTGAATGTAAAAAAAAAAAGTGATTTTATTTTTTGAATAATGAAAAAAAAAAAAAATGTGATTTTAGATTTTGAATAATGTAAAAAAATAAATATATAAAAAAAAGTGATTTTATTTTTTGAATAATGTAAAAAAAAAAAAAAAAAAGTGATTTTATTTTTGGAATGTTATAAAAAAAAACAAAAACAAAAATATATATTTGTTTTGTAACTAAAAAAAATGTTTTTAAAAAATTTTATGTCAAAAAGTTATGTTTTTCAAGATGCAAAAAATAAAAAATTTACAGTAAAATATGTGTCTTGTTATTTAAGCTCAATGATTAATAGAAAATACTAGGGTTGTCCCGATACCGATGCCGAGTATTTGCGGGAGTACTTGTACTCCCGCAAATACCCCCGATACCTAAATAGAATACTTCCCCCCCCATATTGCAGCGATGCGTCCCTCATACCTTTTTAGATATGCTGACGCCGCCGCATACCGCCTTATCCCCCTGCACAATCGCATAGCTTACATTACAAGCATTCATTCTGAATACTTGTAAATGGCCGTGTATTGACACTCCCCCCCCTCTCCGGATTGGACGGATCCCTCCATCCGGAGAAGGGGAGTTTTAAAACACGAAGCGCGGCCATTTACAAGTTTTTAGAATGAAAGCTTGTAATGCGCTACGCCAAGGATCTCCAAACTACGGCCCTCCAGCTGTTTCGGAACTACATTTCCCATGAGGCATTGTAAAACTCTGACATTCACAGACATGACTAAGCATTATGGGAATTGTAGTTCCTGAACAACTGGAGGGCCATAGTTTGGAGACCCCTGCGCTACGCGATTGTGCAGGGGGATACGGCGGTATGCGGCAGAGGCGGCATCAGCATATCTAAAAAGGTATGAGGGACGCATCGCTGCAATATGGGGGACATACATGGCTGCATATGTGGGGGACATGGCTGCATTTGGGGACACATTTAAAAAAAAAGTATCGGTATTCGGGATCGGCGACTACTTGAAAAAAAGTATCCGTACTTGTACTCGGTCCTAAAAAAGTGGTATCGGGACAACCCTAGAAAATACCTAAAAAAAATGTATGCTGAGAACATTAAACAATGAGGGATAGTTATTTCAGTCCATCACAAACACATGGCACTATGATAACCTAGGACCGTGATGGCGAACCTTGGCACTCCAGATGTTTTGAAACTACATTTCCCTTGATGCTCCACTATACTGCAGAATGCATGAGCATCATGGGAAATGTAGTTCCAAAACATCTGGGGTGACAAGGTCGCCATCACTGACCTAGGAGATAAAATAAAAACACAAACCTTATAAATTAATTAAAGAACAAAGAAAAGACTGTTTCAGGCAAAAAATAAATTTAATTATTCAGCCAAGATCTGGCATTGGAATGGCCCCCCTACCCATAAAGTAGTCCACATATGCCTGACGCACAGCACGTGCGTTTCGGGGGCCAATTGGGGATGGGCAGCGTCACGAGCTGCCTCTGGAATGTCAACAGGGTCATCAGGCAAAAGGGTTAGGTAAGAAGAAGAATGTTTTTTTAAATAGTTGTGTAAAATGCAGCAGCATGTAATTATATAATTCAACTTGTATTCGGCCATGTTTATGGCAGTAAGAAATAGCCGGAAACGGCTGGCCATGATGCCAAAGGCATTTTCCACCACACGTCTGGCTCTGGCCAGCCTGTAATTAAACACCCTCCTCTCAGGGGTGAGGGCGCGTTGGGGAAATGGCCTCATGAGGTGAGGACCCAAGGCGAAAGCCTCATCTGCAACAAAAACGAAGGGCAGACCCTCTTCATTATCCTCCGCAGGCGGCAATCCCAGGTCCTCGGAAAGAAGCCGTTGGGCGAACTCCGTCTCGGCAAAGACACCACCGTCCGACATCCGCCCATTTTTCCCAACATCAAGATACAAGAACTCGTAATTGGCAGACACCACCGCCATCAGAACAACACTGTGGAACCCCTTGTAATTGAAATAATGGGATCCACTATGGGGTGGTGGCACGATGCGGACGTGCTTGCCGTCAATAGCTCCTCCGCAGTTTGGAAAATTCCATCGCCGGGAGAAGTCCGCTGCCACAGTCTGCCATTCCTGTGGCGTGGTGGGGAACTGTAGATACCAAAAAAATAAAAAAATATCAAACAAACATTCCTAAAAGAACATCCCAAAACATTTTTTGATACCAAAAAAACAAACATTAATTTGAAGTATTATTAACCACTTCCTTACTGGGCATGTAAACCCCCTTCCTGACCATGTGAAATTTCAGCTTGCGGCACTGCGTCGCTTTAACTGACAATTGCGCGGTCGTGCGATATGGCTCCCAAACAAAATTGGCGTCCTTTTTTCCCCACAAATAGAGCTTTCTTTTGGCTGGTATTTGGTCACCCCTGCGATTTATATTTTTTGCGCTATAAACAAAAAACGACGACTATTTTGAAAAAAAAAACAATATTTTTTACTTGTTGCTATAAAATAAAAAATTCATTTTAGGGCGATACGTATTCTTCTACATATTTTTGGTTAAAAAAAAAAAAAAAATCAAAAAAAATCGCAATAAGCGACTGGTTTGTGCAAAAGCTATAGCACCTACAAAATAAGGGACAGAATTATTATTTGTTATTTATTTTTTTACTAGTAATGGTGGCGATCTGCGAATTTTATTGCGACTGCGACAACATGGCGGACACATCGGACACTTTTGACACCTTTTTGGCACCATTCACATTTATACTGCAATCAGTGCTATAAATATGCACTAATTACTGTATAAATGTGACTGGCAGGGAAGGGGTTAACACTAGGGGGTGAGGAAGGGGTTAATGTGTATCCTGCATTGTGTTCTAACTGTGGGGGGAGGGGGGGTGACCGATCTGTGTCCCCATGTATAAGGAACACTGATCGGTCTGCTCTCTCCAGTGACAGGACGCTGTCATTGTGAGAGCCGGCAATGAGAAATGATCTCATATGTTTACATATGAGATCATCTCTCATTGGCTGCACAGATCGCATTGCAAACGGCCACTCTGATTGGCCGTTCGCGGCGAGCTGTGATTGGCTGTGTCCAAGGGACACGGCCAGTACACAAGTTCCCCGCTGCGTGCTCTGGAGCGCACGCTGGGAACACAGAAAGAGGCTGCCGTGAAAAAACGGCAGCCCAGAGATTTAGAACCACCCTGCGGCCGCATATAGTCGTACGGCCGTAGGGAAGTGGTTAAAAATAGGAAAAATAAGAAGAGATCACTAAAGCAGATTAATCACACCCTCTGATGGTCACAATCCTACAAAAAATAAGGGGAGTGGAGGCCCAAAATGAGTTTGAGACCTCTAAAAAAAATTAAATACTAAAAAAATGTTAATTTATACAATTACAAAAAAAAGAGGGGGGGGGTTGTGCGTGCACTACAATATAGGACAACATATAGGGGGGATATAGGGACTTCTATAGACAGCACTACAATATAGGACAAAATATAGGGGGACTAGGCTAGGTGGGTTTGGGACACAAAAAAAAAAAAAAAAACCTGGACAGGTTGGCAAAACAAAAGATGCATGTAGGAGCAAATATAAAATGAATACAGCATGCATGGAGATGAAAGGGAACATTACCAGCAGATCACAAACAGGTTAATTAGGGACTGTTTAAAACCAAACAAATTGAAACAAATACAAAAGCCTAAATAAAACATAGTTTGTGCCTTTAAAGGCCACCACTTACCTTAATATAGTCCTCCTGCAGAACATGAATGATGGCAGAACAGGTCTGGGGAATTATGAGGCCCAGAGCCTGGGGGGAGATGCCCGTCGAGAACTTCAAGTCCTGCAGACTTCTCCCTGTTGCCAGGTACCGCAAGGTGGCAACTAGCCGCTGCTCAGCAGTGATGGCTTCCCGCATAACGGTGTCCTGCCTGGTGATATAAGGCGACACCGAAGCCAAAAGCTGCTGAAATACGGGTCAGACATCCGAAGAAAATTCCTGAAATCATCAGGGTTATTTTCTCGGATCTCCCGCAGCAGAGGCATATGAGAGAACTGGTCCCTGCGAAGAAACCAGTCCTTGGCCCACAAAGTCCTTCTCGCCCTCCTCAAGGACCGGAGCCGGGATGCAGCACACATCCCAACAAGAAGCACAGCACGATCTCGGCGACGAGAACGTACCCGCAACATGGCTAGAAAACGGTCGTCAAATCAGATCGCACTAAAACACCGCTCTGAAGTACAGAAATGCCTTTGAAGAACGGACCTGCAAAACAGGAACGTGTAGACAAGAACGCACTGCCAAAACAGATACGATTGGAAAACAAGCACTGTATCACAAATACGACCCCAAAAGCACAAACTGTACGACAGTAAACGATATTAAAGCACGAAGACTGAAAAGCGCGAATCGTCTCTCACCAAACTTTTACTAACACGCAGCAACACAATATCAGCAAAAGAGGCCGTCTTCCGCATGGAAATGACCCTTTATAGTTCCGTCGTACGTGATGGACGTCACGGCGCTTTGCTAGACTTTTTGGGAAAAACGATGGTGTGTACGCAACGTCGTTTTGGAAAATGAAGTTTGAAAAACGTCGTTTTTTTTTCATCGCAAAAAGTGATCGTGTGTACGCGGCATAACTCTCTGGCCATTAAAAAACCCATAAACAGTAGGTTTGCATTTGAACCTGTTTCTTTTGTTATTTTCGTATGTTGATATGACACCTATAACAAAAAAATTGCATTCAGTATTTTGAATACACAGAAAAAAGAAAAAAGAATTCATTCAATATACATAATGAAATTCTTTTGTTATAGATGTCATTGAACAATGAACATACAACTGAAAACGAACACAAAACAGATTTAAACAAAATACACAATGCAAACCTCTTGATACAGATTTAATTTTCATTATTTTGCCATTTTCGTTTTGTCGTTTTTTCCCGTCGGATCGTTCGTTCGTATTTGCGGTCGTTCGTTATGCGGCTCATCCGTTATCCCGTCGTTTTCGTATTTTGGTGCTTTACCGTTTTCGTATGTACACATTATCCCGCGGGTACGAAAATGAACATTTTCGTACGAAAATAACATTCGTACGAACGGGAATGCACATATCTACTAGGGACCAAGACTAAAGAGTAAATAGGCTAAAGCCCCATACACACTATCAGTTTTCTTGCAGGTTTTTCTCTTCAGGTTTACCAAAACCATGTAGTGCAAGGGCCGGCCCGATTGCTTTTAAATTGAAACTCTTTAGGTTTGACCTCAAATTAGATGGTTTTGGTAAACCTGAAGAGAAAAACCTGCAGGAAAACTGATAGTGTGTATGGGGCTTGACTCTGATTTCCAATGCCACACCACAATTTTGGCTGGTGAGAAACTCCGTTCCAGGCTGGTTGGACTACGGTTGGAAGATGTTTCCAATTTAAGGAAATTTAGCTTGCAGTCATAATAGTGAAAATGTAAATGATAAAAGGATATGTTTAACTAATCAGAACATGAATAATACATGAATAATACTGTCCAAAGGTCTTCAATGGCAGTTGGAGATGAAATTTAGGTATGGCAGTAAGTATGTATGTGCCATTTCTGTAGGATCCCTATGGAAGCTGGAGTTCACTGCACACAGTTAGTCATGGTGAAAAAGGACACAAGCCAATATAGATTAACTTGTTAGCAATAGCAGATCTCGGAACGTTAGTTCCAGCCCCCCCCCCCCCCCCCCCCACCACCTGTTATTACACTTTCAGTCAATTGCTCAAACCCCAGTTGGTGTTTCCTAAATAGCGAAGCATTTTATGAGCTGGCGACAAGCTGATTCTAACAATGATCTCTAAATTAAAAAAATTAAAGTTATTTTTGGCTTCCTTCCCACCTCTGCAAGATATTATTTTAGGAAAGGAGAGGTGTGTGTGGTTGCATGCGAGTGTATCATAGTGGGACCCCAGCCGAGGGTGAGCCATGTTTAGACATGTCTTGTAAACGCATCTCCAGCCAGACGGCGTGCTGCGTCTATGGAGCGAATGCTCCCAGCGGCATGTCCCAGCATTGTCTGCTGCCGGAGTCAAGGGGGCTCAGCCTTGGTGGCGAGCGACGGCTTCTCGGTGGGCAGGAGAATTAGCAAGCTATTCTAGAGCGACCGGGGTGGGGGGGCGGCTTTCCTGACAAAGCGGGTTATTAACAAGAGCAGGGGGATGAATGGGGCGCTGCGGGGCGCTGACAGGTCCAGCCGGGGCGGCACTGAGACGTGTTTGTGTGTGTTTTACCAACTGCTGTTCCTGTTCTCCTGCCAAATGTTCAGAGAGGCCGACGGCCTTCATCTCCAGTGTGGCCTCCGATAAGCCGCCTGTCAGCCGCGTACCGACAATGTGGATTTATTTTTTATTTTTCAGCTTCCATCAGAGCACAAGGACAGTATACAGTATATATTACCCTGACACTAAACCATATCCTCAAAAATAATCCATACACCTCCACTGCTTAATGGTCCTGTCATGAAATTATTGCTTACTGTGTTTTACTGCCTCCTTGTGTGCTCCTGGACCCCTCATTTTCCCCTCACGTCTGATTGAAATGAGAAGTGCACATTAGTTGCCATCCTGTGCAGCGTTTTATGCACACTGCAAATCCCACAGACCAGTGGTCTTCAAACTACGGGCCGGGGGCCAGATGTGGCCCTTTGCATGCTTTTATCTGGCTCTTGGCGCCATTTTATCCACTGATACCAACAATGGGGCATAATTCCCCACTCTGAAACCAACGATGGGGAACGATTTGTTCCAATGAAACCAATGATGGGACACAATTTCTCACAATGACGGGGCACAATTGCTCCCAATGACACCAACAATGAGGCCAATGACACTAATGATGGGACACATTTCCTCCCAATTAAACCAACAATGAGGCCCAATGCCACTATAATGGGACACAATTCCTGCCATACCAATGACAGGACACAATTGCTTCCAATGACACTAATGATGGGACACATTTCCTCCCAATGACACGACACAATTCCTTACAAATAAACCAACAATGGGGCCCAATGACACCAATGATGGGACCACTTTCCTCCAAATGATGAGACACAATTTCTCCCAATGACACCAACAATGAGGCCAATGACACTAATGATGGGACACAATTCTTTAGAATGTCAGGACACTGTTCTTCCCAATGACACTAATGATGGGGCACAACTGCTCCCAATGACACCAACAATAAGACCCAATCACACTAATGGTGGGACACATTTCCTCCCAATTAAACCAACAATAAGGCCTAATGTTACTATAATGGGACACAATTTCTCCGAGTGTCACTAATGATGGGACACAATTGCTCCCAATGACACTAATGATGGGACACAATTTCTCTCAATGACACCAACAATGAGGCCAATGACACTAATGATGGGACACAATTCTTTAGAATGCCAGGACACTGTTCCTCCCAATGACACTAATGATGGGACACAACTGCTCCCAATGACACCAACAATGAGACCCAATCACACTAATGGTGGGACACATTTCCTCCCAATTAAACCAACAATGAGGCCTAACGCCACTATAATGGGACACAATTTCTCCCAATGACACTAATGATGAGACGCATTTTCTCCCAATGACACCAACAATGAAGCCCAATGACACTAATGATGGGACACAATTTCTCCCAATGACACCAACAATGAAGCCCAATGACACCAATGATGGGACACAATTCCTCCTACTCACACCAACAATGGGGCACAATGACACCATTGATGGGACACAATTCCTCCTACTCACACCAATAATAGAGCACTATTCCTCCCGCTGACACCTTAGATGGGGCGGGGTTCGGGAGTGAGTGTCCCATAGGAAGTGGCTTCCCAGGGGGGGCACTGGACATTCTCGAGCCCATTCACACCACAGTGTGTGTACAGTAAACGGAGGTGGGTTGATGGGTTTGCATGCTGCATTGGATTACACAGGTTGCAGGAAAGAAAATCGCATCATCTAATGTTAGATGGGCACATTACAAAGCATGCATGAATAGATGTGATGATGGGCCCGCGGGTGAATATTTTCTCCATGTGACACCTGTTAGTCTCGGCCCGGCCTTAGGACAACTTTGCAGACAATGGGAGGAGATCGGCAGATTACACACCCATAAACCCGGAGCGGAGGATTCCACTCTGCACTGAACATACAAACTATAAAGATTCTGTTGACTCTGCAGAGCGGAGTTCTGGGAAACCTGTATATGACCTGGAGGGGCTTATCGGTCCCCTTTGTGGTGGCCATTGTCTGAGCTTCTCCCTGGTGGGACCTGAGCAAACACGGAGGGTGGACACAGGTTGTTTGCTGTGCACTTGTCACAGAGGCCGCCACATGTGTACACAGAAAGGTATGCGACTTCTCACTACCTGGACAAGCTGTTCAAATGCTGCAAGAAATGGAAGGAATGTATGGAGAGCCGAGCTTCCCAACCGCATTCTCCATCTTCCATCACACAACCCGAGTCCCTAAAGCTGAACTACAAGCGAAAAAACCTTCCATTTATCCACTTCTAATAGCGGGCACTGTCACCCCCTTCCAGGGCCGCCATCAGGGGGGTACAGGCAGTACACCTGTATGGGGCCCAGAGGCCCCCAGGGTCCCGGATGGCAACCCCTCTTTTTTAATTTTTTATAAAAAATATATATTTTTTTAATATATTTTTCTTTAATTTTTTTATTAAAGGGACAATTTTTTTCTTTTTTTTTTTTTTAAAGGCCCGGAGGTCCCCAGGGCCCCAGATGGGAACCCCATCTTTTTTTATTTATTTTTAAAAAAAATATATATTTTTTAATATATTTTTATTACATTTTTTATTAAAGGGCCACATTTTTTTATTTTATTTTTTTAGAGGTCCGGAGGTCCCCAGGCGCCCGGAGGCCCCCAGATTGCAACCCCCCTTTTTTTATTTTATTTTTATAAAAAAAATATATTTTTTTAATATATTTTTCTTTTTTTTTATTATTAAAGGGACAATTTTTTTATTTAATTTTTTTAGAGGTCCGGAGGCCCCCAGATGGCAAACCCCCTCTTTTTTTATTTATTTTTTTATAAAAAAATATATATTTTTAATATATTTTTATTAATTTTTTTATTAAAGACCCAACATTTTTTTCTTTTCTTTTTTTTTTAGAGGTCCGGAGGCCCCCAGATGGCAACCCCCCTTTTTTATTTATTTTTGATAAAAAAATATATTTTTTAACATTATTTTATTTTATTTTTTTTATTAAAGGACCCCCTCTTTTTTTATTTATTTTTTATAAAAAAAAATATATTTTTTAATATGTTTTTATTGAATTTTTTATTAAAGGGCCAATTTTTTTTAAAGGCCCCCAAAAATTAAAGGGCCCAGACATCCCCAGGACCCCAGATGTCAACCACCCTTTTTTTAAAAAAATCTCTCCCTTTTTTTTCTTTTTATTAAAGGGCCCAGGGGTCCCCAGGGCCCCGGATGGCTACCCCCTTTTTTTTTTATATATATTTTTCTTTATTTCTTTTTTATGTAAAGGGCCCCCCGCTTCTCAATTCCGCTGCGCAACCCCTCCCCCGCTTCTCAATTTCAGGCGGCAGCACCCCCCCGGTTCTCTGCTCCAGGGGGCCCATGCCTGAAGCTGTGTAAGGGGCCGCATAATTCCTGATGGCGGCCCTGCCCCCTTCCTGCCCAGGACAATTTTCAGCTTTCAGGGCTGTCAATGACAATTACGCGGTCATGCACTGGATTTTATAATGCAAAGAAGATGCATAAAAAAACAAAAAAAACAGGAGATTGTGAAGCAATATTATAAGAAACTGTTATACTCCCATAGTGCATACTAAGAACCATGAGCAATGCAAAAAAATTGCAACACTGTACCCCAGTAGCGGCTAGGGTGCCCAACGTGTCCCGGATTGCCCGGGACTGTCCCGCAATTGACATCTCTGTCCTGGGTCCCGGGCACCTTCATTCTGGGACAATATAATGTCCCGGGAAATGAAATAGAGGACACAGCCACCCCCTACTAATAACTACATTTCTGGAACTGGTTGCTAGGGCCAGCGCTGCTTGGCATCTTGCAACCAGGGACAATTTACTCTCAGACAGCGAGACCTGGAGCAAGGCCTGCACTAGGGCCGCACTACTGTGCCCGCCCACCTCGGGAACCTCCTCCTTCTCCGGCACCCAGTGGCAAGCAGCAGGGACTGGTGTGATTTTTTTACTCTCCAGATAGTGAGTGATGCCACTCCTTTCCTTCTACACACCTGACTCATGCAGAGGGAGTAACAGCAACACTGCATCTGGTGGCAGGCTTTGGGTGGCAAGCGCCACTGCATCTGGTGTCAGGCTATGGGTTGCAAGCGGCACTGCATCTGGTGGCAGGCTTTGGGTGGCAAGCGGCACTGCATCTGGTGGCAGGCTGTGGGTGGCAAGCGGCACTGCATCTGGTGGCAGGCTATGGGTGGCAAGCGGCACTGCATCTGGTGGCAGGCTTTGGGTGGCAAGCGCCACTGCATCTGGTGGCAGGCTATGGGTGGCAAGCGGCACTGCATCTGGTGGCAGGCTTTGGGTGGCAAGCGCCACTGCATCTGGTGCCAGGCTATGGGTTGCAAGCGGCACTGCATCTGGTGGCAGGCTTTGGGTGGCAAGCGCCACTGCATCTGGTGCCAGGCTATGGGTTGCAAGCGGCACTGCATCTGGTGGCAGGCTTTGGGTGGCAAGCGGCACTGCATCTGGTGGCAGGCTGTGGGTGGCAAGCGCCACTGCATCTGGTGTCAGGCTATGGGTGGCAAGCGGCACTGCATCTGGTGGCAGGCTTTGGGTGGCAAGCGGCACTGCATCTGGTGGCAGGCTGTGGGTGGCAAGCGGCACTGCATCTGGTGGCAGGCTATGGGTGGCAAGCGGCACTGCATCTGGTGGCAGGCTATGGGTGGCAAGCGGCACTGCATCTGGTGGCAAGCGGCACTGCATCTGGTGGCAAGCTATGGGTGGCAAGCGGCACTGCATCTGGTGGCAGGCGGCACTGCATCTGGTGGCAAGCTATGGGTGGCAAGCGGCACTGCATCTGGTGGCAAGTGGCACATTCACCTGACAAATAACCTGCCGCCAAATTCCCCAACAACCCCGAGACTACATGTGACAGGTAAGGATACATGCAGGAGGCATCTATATCCTTATAGATCAGCACTATGGCAGTAGTTTAGAAAGGATAAGAGTGGGTTTACATCCACTTTAAGCCTCATAAACACGATCGGACTTCCATCTGACAAATCCGTGGATTTTTGTCCAAAGGGCATTGGCCGTGAACTTGTTCTGCATACAGACAGCAGAACTTCTTCAGCCAACATTCACAAAACGACGTGGTTTTTCAGCTCTTTAGCACCATCCTTTGGGCAACGTCTGCTATTGTTGTCTGATGTTTAGCATTGGTTCTGAGCATGCGTGTTTGTACTTTGGATTTTAGTCCGACGGATTTGTGGACACACGATCGGATAATCCGATGGAACAGATTTGTTCTCAGACAATTTGGGAGCATGATAATCCAACATTTGTCCGAGCATACAGACGGTCAGATTATACGACAAAAGACATCTATCGGACAATTGTTGTCAGAATATCGGATCGTGTGTACGGGCCTTAAGAAAGTTGTCAGAACACACAGAGCATCACAGTTTGCCGTGTATGGAGCCATGTAGCCACAAACTGGTCAGAGTGCCCATGCTGACCCGTGTCCACAGCCACCGTAACTCACCTTTTTCCGGCGTAGCATGAATATGCACCCGGCCTATGTGTGCGCCAGAGTCACAAACCAAGATAACCCCAAAAATAGGCCACCCTACCCCGACGTATCTTACTTACGCCGGCGTGGTGTGGGGCGCAAATATGGTCTGGACGTATGTTGCTTCTCCCATTGATTAGGCATTCACATATGCAAATAAGGAAAATAAGGCGGTTCACGAACGCACTTGCGCCCGGCGCATGATATACGCGGTTTGCGTAAGTTTTACGTCCGGCATAAAGTTATTCCCCATAGATGAGGCGCAACCCATGCAAAGGTATGGACCGGGGAACACATGCCTACGTATTGTACATTGGACGTCTGTGAATATGGGCCGACGTGGGTCTGGCTGGGCGTACACAGTGATCCGGCGTATATCTTAGGCAGTTGTTCCGACGTGGTTGTGTGAATGCGCACGGGGATGCGTCCACGTCTCGACGCATGCGCAGTTTGTTTTAAGTACTTGTCTGGCGCCCGGCCCATCATATGCATGGGGTCACGCTTCATTAGCATGGATCACGCCCACTTCCACTTACGCCAGCCTGCGCCTTCGAAATGTACGCTACGCCGGCATAAAGTTAGGAGCATTTGCTTTGTTATTTCCGCGCTTGCCTCTCTACGCTGCGTCGGCGTAGCGTAAAAGAGATACGCTACGGCGGCATAAATGTGCGCCGATGTCTGTGAATCCGGGCTATTAACCACTTCATTACCGAGCCTGTTTTTCAGATTCGGTGCTTACGAGACTAAAACAGTTTTTTTTGCTAGAAAATTATTTAAAACCCCCAAACATTATATATATATTTTTTTTTCTAACACCCTAGAGAATAAAATGGCGGTCATTGCAATACTTTTTCTCACACCGTATTTGCGCAGCGGTCTTACAAGCGCACTTTTTTTGGAAAAAATTCACTTTCTTGAATTAAAAAATAAGACAACAATAAATTTGGCCCAATTTTTTTATATATTGTGAAAGATAATGTTACGCCGAGTAAAATGATACCCAACATGTCACGCATGAAAATTGCGCCCGCTCGTGGCATGGCGTCAAACTTTTACCCTTAAAAATCTCGATATGCGACGTTTAAAAAATTCTACAGGTTGCATTTTTTGAGATGACGAGGAGGTCTAGGGCTAGAATTATTGCTCTCGCTCTAACGATCGCGGCGATACCTCACTTGTGTGGTTTGAACACCGTTTTCATATGCGGGCGCTACTCGCGTATGCGTTTGCTTCTGCGCGCGAGCTCGTCGGGACGGGGCACTTTAAAAAATTTTTTTTTTGGTTTTGGTTTTTATTTTTATTTATTTTATAATTTTTAACACTGAAAAAAAAAAAAAAAAAAAAATTATCACTTTTATTCCTATTACAAGGAATGTAAACATCCCTTGTAATAGAAAAAAGCATGACAGGTCCCCTTATATATGAGATCTGGGGTCAAAAAGACGTCACATCTCATATTCAGGCTTAAATGCAAAAAAAAAAAAAAAAAAAATAAGTCAAAATGTAAACATATTAAATGTCTCTTTAAGACGCTGGGCGGAAATGACGTTTTGACGTCACTTCCGCCCAGCAGAGAGAGGGGGACGGCTGAGGGACATTTTTTCCCTCAGTCACATCCCCGGACAGACAACGAGCGGACCTGATCGCCTCCGCCGCTACCGACGGCTACGGTAAGCGGCGGAGGGCGCGGGAGAGCGGCGGGAGGGGGGGGGCACCCTCTCCCGCCGCCGGTAACGGCGATCTCGCGGCGAATCCGCCGCGATGACCGCCGTTATCGTTAACAGGACCGCCCCACGAAGAGATGGATATCTCGGTTGTGGCAGCAGCTGCTGCCGTTACCGAGATATCCATCTTCAAAAACGTGACGTCTTTGGACGTGGGGCCGGTCACAAGTGGTTAAATCTCTACAATGGACATGTGAGCATCAGAACTGGACCACAGAGCATTGGAAGGTGGTGGCCTGGTCTGATGAATTTAAGAATGGTTTGAGGCATCGACTCCAAATATCAGTCCAATCGAGCATCTGTGGTATGTGCTGGAGAAAAATACATGAAGGACCCCCCTAGCAACTTTGAGGACCTGCTACTGATGGCTTGGTGCTAGATACCATAGTGTACTTTTAGAGGTCTAGGGCCAGATTCAGATAGCCCGCCGTAACTTTGGGCGGGCGTAGCGTATCTTGTTTACGCTACGCTGCCGTAACTTTGAGAGGTAGGTGCCGTATTGAGAAAGAAGGTGTGCCCAAAGTTGCGGCGGCGTAGCGTAAATGGCCCTGCGTAAGAGCGCCTAATTCAAAATAGGCAGGTAGGGGGCGTGATCCATGTAAATGAATCGTGACCCCGCGCAATTGATGCTTTTTTTCAAACTGCGCATGCGCCGGCCGTGAACGCATCCCAGTGCGCATGCTCCAAATCACATCGCAAATAGTCATTGAAAACGACGTCCAGCCCCATTCTGAATCGGCTTACGCAAACGACGTACAATACAACGCTGTCCCGACATCCATACTTAAAGCGGAGCTCCACCCACCCGCATTTTTTTTTTTCAAAGTCGGCAGCTACTAACAGTCACTTACCTGTCCTAGGCGCCCGCGCTGACGGCCCCCGCCGATGCCGATCCTCGATCCCGGCACCGCCATCCACAGTCAGGGAAACAGGCAGTGAAGCCCTGCGGCTTCACTGCCCGTTTCCTACTGCGCATGTGCGAGCGACGCGGCGCTTTGTGAATGGTCCGGCTGCTTTCTGGGATACACACAGTTCCCAGAATGCAGCGCGGCCCATTCAAAAGAAGACACCCAGAAGAGGAGGAGGAAGAAGAAAACAGCACCGCGGATCGTGAGGGCAGATTCGGGACTTCCGCATAGCAACAGCCTATTTAGGGTGAGTATTTTTTTTTATTTTTTTTCCCCATTTCATTTTTATTTATTTTTTCAGATTTAAAAATATATATATATATATATATATATATATATATATATATATCAGGGTGGAGCTCCGCTTTAACATTGGCTGCGCCTCATATAGCAGGGGTAACTTTACGCTGGGCTTACGCAAACGACGTAAAATACGACGACCAGGCGCAAGTACATTTGTGAATCGGCGTATCTAGCTCATTTGCATATTCAATGCGTAAATCGACGCGTAAATATGCAAGATATGACGGTGTAAGACTTACGCCGCACGTATGTTCGCTAAATTCCGGCGTATCTTGTTTTCTGAATACAGGAAAAAGAAAGGCCGCGTAAAGTCTATTCTGCGCCGGCGTATCTATAGATACACCAACATAAAGGCCATCTGAATCTGGCCCCTAGTGTCCATGTCTGGGTTATGGTGTGTGGTCAATAATGTTATGGCTGATGGGCATAATTTGAAATCTGGTTCTTGCCTTGAAGCCGAGGTATAGTCCCCTAGTTGAGGGTTCATGGTTGCTAGAGTAGTTTACCAACAATTACACATACCAATTTGGTCAATATTGAGTGTGCGCTCAGGATTGCATGTGAATTTCAATAAAATGGCTTCATATAAATATATGTTCTCACTTATCTAGCAATTTTTTGGTTCAGATTTCAGAGTCTTTAATCCAAACTGATTGGCAGTGATAGAAACGTACTTGGCAAAAAAAAAAAAAAAAACACTTGATTGTGACTGTTCTGCGATTAACATGGGCAAGTACAAGCTGTGTAGGTCTTTTGTCACACAGCACCATCTAGTGGAGAACAATGCTTACTACCCACTACTATGCACAATTAAAGCAGACCTCCAGTCTTGCACAGCTGTACAGGCTTTTCTCCTGTGCTGAAATCACTCTAATTTCAGTGCACACACAGTTTTCATTAGAAACTGCAACAAGTCAGAGCCCATCTCAATGGCTGGAGGACATCCAGCATCTTAAAACCTCTTTCTCCCCCAACTTATCTTTGGCCCCCCATTTTATTCATTACAGTCATGGAGGCTCAGACTGTGAAGGTAGCTGTGTGTTAGTGGGCGTCCTGACTCTCCCGTAGTCCAAGGGAGGGGGCGAGCACAACACTCCACACCAGGGAGAAAGCCTCACATTACTGTGTGGAGTTACAGACAGAAGAACGGGAAGTGAGGATTTCTCAGAAGAAATAAGGACATTTAAAAGCAAAATGGAAGGATGAGGTACGTGAAGGAGGACTGCACTAAGGTAAAGGAAGCCATTTAGGGGAAAAAAAAAAAAAAAAAAAGATATATATATATATATATATATATACACATACACATACACACAAAAATATTGTACCTTTACAACCCCTTTAGGATTGCAATTTTTGAGCAGAATACCAAGCATAACCTTTGATCCCTACATATACACTCACCGACCACTTTATTAGTTACACCTGTTCCAATTGCTTGGCAACACAAATTGCTAACCAGCCAATCGCAGGGCAGCAACTCAATGCATTTAGGCACCTAGACGTGGTGAAGGAGACTTGCCGAAGTTTAACCCGAGCATCAAAATGATGATATAAGCGACTTTGAACGTGGCATGGTTGTTGGGTTGGTCTCAGTCCTTCAAAATCTATTGAGCTACTGGGATTTCCACACACACCCATCTCTCAGATTTACAGAGAATGCTCAAAAAAGACAAAATATCCAGTGAGCGGTTTGAGATGATAGAAAGGCAACAGTAACCAAAAACAAACAAACCTTGAAGCAGATGAGCTACAGCAGCAACGAACCACACTGGGTGTCATAACAGGAAACAAAGGCTACAATTTGCACAAGATCACCAAAAAATTAAACAATAGAAGATTGGAAAAACATTGCCTGGTCTGATGAGTCTCCATTTCAGCTGCGACTTTCAGATGGAAGGTCAGAATTTGGTGTAAACATGACAGCATTGATTCATCCTGCCTTGTATCACTGGTTCAGGCTGGGGGGGGGGGGGGGGGGGGGTGTAATGGTGAGGTGGGAGATTTTCTTGGCACACTTTGGGCCCTTTAGTACCAACTGAGCATCGTTTAATCACCACGGCCTACCTGAGTATTGTTGCTGACCATGTCCATCCCTTTAGGACTACAGTGTCCCCATCTTCTGATGGCTCCTTCCAGCAGGATAATGTCACCATGTCACAAATCTCCAATCACTGGGGAATCACCACTGGACAATGAGATCACTGCACTCCAATGGCCTCCACAGCCACCATATCTCATCCAATAGAGCTGTGATGTAAAGGGTTCTATGATGTGAAGAGTAGGCTAAAGGCACTGGATGTATGGGGAAAGGGGGGGGGGGGTGGAGAACTGTAATGTGAAGGGTGGTCTGAGGACACAGATTTAAAAAGAGGGGCTATGATGTGAAGGGCAGGCTAAAGACACGGATGTATAGGGAGGAGCCGTGATGCATAAGGCCCCTTTCACACAGATGGACCGTTCAGGTCCACCTGTCAGTTTTGACAGCGGACCTAAACAGCCGCTCCATGCATCCCTATGGAACGTCGGATGTCAGCGGAAACATGTCTGCTGACATCCGACCTGATCTGCTAAAAACAGACGTATGGGGGATACGTCCCCATCAGTCCATGGCGGATCGGATCAGGCAAGATCTGATGAAACACTCCACAGGAGACATCGGCACTCGACAAGCCCCTCCCTGCTCAGTGAGCAGAGAGGAGCTTGTCATCCGTCGGCTCAGCAGAGATCTCCTGCTGAGATGGCAGGATCAGCCAGACGCCGTAGCGACACAGTCCGCCTAGTGTGAAAGGAGCCTTATACTGCAAACATGTGATTCGAACCTCTGCCAAAAAATAAAAATAAAACATAACTGACCGGTCCTCAAAGTTTAAATTCAAGACCCCCGTTCTCCAATTATATGAATGTCATTCGTTTCCAACAAATAAAAAAAAAACTGAGCCATGTCATCCACAATCCCTTCTTTATTTCCTTTTGGTCACACAAACAAAAAAGACCTCAACATTAGGATCTTTAACAGTTTACCAACAGGCATACATTTATTTTTTATTTTTTTTAAATGGTGCCCCCTGCTGGCTATTCATGTAAAAAACAAAAACTCTTGTAACCGAGTGGCACCACCATTTTTTTTTTTTTTATTACACACAAAACATTATGTGCTAACAGAATGTGGAATATGTTTGCGCTGAATTATCAGCATTAGAATTCTAACCTTGAGAAATTGGACAGAAAAAAAAATAATTGAAAAAAGTCTCTATTCTCAAGATCCCCATTAACCCTCCCCCACCCAAGAATTATCGCATTCACCTGCGGGTATTTTAGGCACGCACTTCATGTCATTCACAGCCAAATTGTTATGGAAGGAAGTAACAGATAAGTTTAGCTTCTATTAGCCAATCAGCAGCTGACTTCTCATGGAAGCCAGGAGCATTCTTCAGCCTCTGTTGGGTGTACTGTGGGACAGACAGTGGTTTTAATAAAGATGGCAGCAAATTGCATTTCAGCAAAAGAAAAAAAAAATAATCAGGGGAAAAGAAAAATAAGAGCTCTGTATAAAGAGAGCATGATGTTGATTCGGATTGAGTATTGCACATCACCGTGCCTTAATCTCACAAGCAGTTTTACTTTTAATGCAGGAAAGGACAAAGCTTTGTAATTCAGGGGTCATTATAATCTAAAGAGCCAGCAAGCTCTAGTGATGACGCCTGAGGAGCACCTAGTGAGGGCCGCAGAGCTCAGTCAGAGGGGATCTTAGGCAACGATTGATTATTTGGCTCGGAGGTTTGTCCAGACCTGCTTTAATGAAAAATATCTTGGCCATTACAATGCGTCTAAAATGTTGTCGACTTTGTTGACCAGCTCCTGGCGCTTGTTGGCGTGCTGCTTCTCACTCTCTATGTAGTTGTCCTTTTTCAGCTTGCCGGCGACCAGACGTTCGGCTTCTGAAGAAGATTTCAGCACGATCTCCTTTACTTGACTGTCAAGCTTCTGGATCTCTGCAACCTGTGGGCAGTCATAAGACACATCGAGGTGAGCCAGACATTTTACATAAGAATCAAGTTTTTAACCACTTCAATACTGGGCACTTTCACCCCCTTCCTGCCTAGGCCAATTTTCAGTACCAACGCACTTCGAATGACAATTGCAACATCGTCCTCATGAAATTTATATTTTATAATGCACGGTCTCAGAAAAAAACAGGCGATTGTGAAGAAATAAGAAACTGTGCTATACTCAATGGATACCAACAACCATGAGCAACACAAAAAAAAAACAAAAAAAAAAAAAAACACTGTAAACATATGACACTTATTTGAGACAGATTGAGCTTTCTTTTGGTGATATTGAAAGTGGAGTTCCACCCAGGGAAAAAAAAAAAAGTACACTTACCAAAAATACATGTTGCTATGCGCAAGTCTGTAATCTGCCTCTTCTGTAACCGAGGTCTGTCTTCTTCTGCATCCTCTTCTAGTGAATGGGGCGCGCTGCTTTCTGGGAACTGTGTGTGTAATCCCAGAGAGCAGACACCCATTCATAAGTCGGCGTGAGACTCGCACACGTGCAGTAGGAAACATGCAGTGAAGACGTGATGCTTCACTGCCCGTTTCCCTTAGTGTGGATGGCGGGGCAGGACCTGCACCGATCGAGGGATTTGGATCGCGGCCCCCACAATCAGCGCGGGTGAGTAGGACAGGTAAGTGTCCTTATTAAAAAAAAAAAAAAGTCAGCAGATACAGTGTTAGTAGCTGCTGACAAAAAAAAAAGAAATAAAAATCGTGGGTGGAATCACCATTGTTTTTTTGGCTATAGCTATATATATATATATATATATATATATATATATATATATATATATATATATATATATATATATATATATATATATATATATACACACACACACACACACACACACATATACACACATATACACACACACACACATATACACACACACACACACACACATATATATATATATATATATATATACACACACATATATACACACACACACACATAAAAAAAATTAAAAAAAAAGGGCCTACCCTACAAGACAGCAACAGGAAAAAAAAATCTGCTGTCCAAGTCTTCACTCATTGGCTATCCCCCGCACCAGGTCCCCCATGCCCTATCCAAGGGATCAGAATGCTTTGCTCCTAGACCAATAAGCGTCACTTTCTACCATGCCAAAAAAATAATAATCACCTTATCACATAGGTCTGACCCTTCCGCTTTCAGCTTGGCTTGCAGAGATGCAATTTCATTAGTCAGGTTCTTATGATCCATTTCTAAAGTTTTCTTGCCACTGTTCAAATTCGAAATATCTCTGAACTGTTTATATTTATTCACGGCTTCATCAAAGTGACGGTACAGGCCGAGCCTCTTGTTCACCAGGGTGAGGATCTGCTCTGTAATACAAGCCACTTTCATCTTTGCTTCTACTGCAGGATCCTAAAAAAAAGATATAAAAATAAAATAAAACTGCATCAAGAAGGGAGAAATCACAAATTCCTGAGGAAGATTCATCATCGGGACAGTTATGAAGCAGCCGCAGCATCACACAAGGTAGGGAAGTGGTGAGAGATAAAACATTGCGCCGTTTAGGAGATATTCACTGTATACTGAGCCGATTACATCATCAGCGCAACCGCTCTGATGAAAAGGCCGCTCGTGCCAGGTGGGTCCCACCAGCATGCACGGAAGTGATGTCACGCGGCTCTGGCCAGTCACACAGCCGGAGTCCGGACCTAGAAGGAAGACAGGCGAAGATGGATGCTGCCTCATGGGAGAAGGCGATAAAACCACACAGGCATATTTCGGACCTTTCCACGTCCTTTAGAAACCAACTTGAGGCCTCAGGGAAAAATATATCACAAGGAGCAGACTCCGGCTGCGAACCTTTAGGGGATTTCTCCGCCGATCCCCATATCTTTACCCCCAACAGCCATCCAATCTGAAGAACAGATGGCGAACATATCCCCATTCATCTGTTTTTCGGCGGCTCGGATGCAATGAAGGCAGGTGTAAACCGGACACATGTCCGTTTACACCCGCTGCTCCAGAGAAGAAAGGAGGTTCCGATTGCGTCCGCCTGAAAAACTGACAGGTGGAACCGATCGGAACGTCCGCATGAAAGGGGCCTAAATCATGCTAAAGACATGTAGGAAGGTAATTAACCTTGTCTAAATAGGCCCTAGTATATGTACGCATGCGACATAGGGACTTTAAATTGGAAGCTACTTGAGGACAGGGCCTGATGTAAAGTGCTACATAAACTCCTGGCACTATATAAAAATGTCTGTAATAAATTATATTTAGCTGTAGAATTGGTGTAGGTGGGAGATTGCAAGGATTGAACACCCATTTATAAAATCTGCCACATGAGTTTGAGATACTGCTCAGGTTACAATACCCACATGTCATTCTCGGTCCCCATTACATTGCCAAATGTGACCATGGGGTAATCTAGGCAAAATGTTTAAAACTTAAAAAATTTAGGATAGATTCCCCTCAGGATTCTATGCGCTGTCCTCATGTTTGTGTAGCCACAGGGTATGGGAATGCCTTTTTTTTTTACAAAAAGAGAAGGATAGATAGATATTTCTTCCTGCTCTCCAAAAGAAGTCCGATACAAAAATAAGCACAACGGACCAGAATCAGCTGGTACATAGAACACTACAGGATGCAGCGATGGTTGGGTGGTAATAAGGGATGAATTCACGAGAAGTGGAGAGATTACAAACCTTAGTGATGGAGAAGTCCAGCCTGACGTAGAGGATGACTGTAAAGAAGAGGATGTAGAAGGCTCCAACCACCAGCAGAGGCTCCTGGAGCATCAGGATCTTGTTAAAGTTGTAATGGATCACTACATCCTGGATGTGCTGCTCAACCAGATTGTTCTTGTAAGCCACAATAACTGGACGACCAAACGTGTCAAGATACGTGTAGTGCAGCTCGTTGGGGGCTTTATTTACATCGTATGGGTAGTCCACCTGAATGTTTCTAAAAAAAAAAAAAGAAATAAACCTAAACTTCTGAATCTGAGCAGAAGACAAAATAGGATTTCTGTACTCACAAAAATGAGGAACAGAGCTTGATAATTAAAGCGGAACTTCACACTCTCAAATCAACATTGACTATTTTTGCTGCTAGTATTAGTAAATAGATAAGTATATGTGTTTTTGCATGCTTCTTCCTGGTTTCCTGTCTAGGCAAATTATGTCATAAATCCCAGGAGTCTTCTGGAGGTTAAGAGGGGTTCTCTCAGCTAAGAACACCCTCCTGTCTGAATTCCTGAGATAAGGGCAGGTTGTTTCTAGGAAGTAAATGCTACACGAACCTACCCTTAAGATGGACACGGCCAGAAATGCTTGGTGGTATTTTTTAAAGTGATTTCTCAAGAAAATAAAGAATGGAGACATGGGTGGACAGATGGGTTTGTTTTCAATATTAATAACGAATTGAACAGCAGTTTTGCTTTCTGGTTCTCAGATGCAGGGTAGTTCTGCTTTAAGCAACATAAGCGGTACTTAAAGTGGAACATTACCCACAACAACTTGATAAAAAATAAAGTTCTTTAGCAAGGAACATCCATCCCTCAATACTTACACTACCAGTATTAGTGTGTTCTGTAAATTGCCTCCAGCATTGCTCCCGTTTTGTCTTGCTGAAGGACGCCATTTTTACTGTAGCCCAGAGCTGCAGTAAATCTTTAGGCTGCGAGATCAGCCCTTTAAATTTTCAGCACAGTGCCGGAAAATAGAGAGTTACCGAGCGTGTGCAGAGCGAGAGCGTTTATACAACGATTTTTATTTCTTTATAATCTAGGCACTTATTTTTTTATAGGGCTGTGCAAATTAAAAGATTAATCGATCAATTAAAAGTTAATTTTTTTGATCGATCAAAATCTTTGATAGATTAAAATTCTTTTGATTGGTACTCGCCTCTCTGCCAGCTTCTGGGCCTTGAAGGAGTTTCATCGGAGATCCGGTGACGTCACGGACACCGGCGGGGCTTGCCGTGTCCATCTGAAGGGCTCTTTGCTGTGCCTTCATATCTGCATGCCGGCAGGACCTTACTATCTGCCACATGCAAGGGCTGTTACACTTCTCTCTATCACTTCCCTCTCTATCACCCTGGGATTCTACAACCATCCACTGGGAGTTGTGATCGTTCCCTTTGCGGAACATCTACATGCCGACGAACTGATGTTAACCCCTCCTCATCTGGATTCAGCAGTGGTATGGTTGTACACATTTTTATACCAGTAACATACTTAACTACATGTTTTTATGACTGCTTTTGCTACTCTTTGGTATTACTAAAACCATTTTTACAGTTTATGTAGCTACATCGATTTTATCTCCAGTGAAATATTTATTTGGTTACCTACTTGAAGACTATAAAAGTTATAATGCTATTCCCATTGAGCGCTGCCTTTGTGTGTTTTTTGTATCCTGCTATCTATTTTCCAGTGGTTGGGAGCTGCACTGGGAATCAGACTGAAAAGGAGATCAGCTAAAAAGTAGTTGGATCTGCATGTGCGTTATAATTAATCGAAATTAGTCGATTAATCGATAAAAGATTAATCGAACACAAAGAATTTTGATCAGTAACAGCCCTATATTTTTTACATACATTGGCAAAAGGGGCCAGCCTGAAGTCATCTAGCAGGATTTAATTTTATGACTAAAGTTCCACTTTAATTATCAAGCCGTGTCCCTCAGACCAGTGGTTCTCAACCTCAGTCCTCAAGTACCACCAAAAGGCCAAATTTTCCCTTACACAGCTGCTTAAAAAACAAAAAACAAACACCACACACCCCAATGACATGGTACTGATAAAAAAGATTATAAATCAAAAATTCTTGCGAGCAAATAGTGTTTGTTGGAATAATCCAATATCTCAGCCAGCAGCTGGTAGCACACTCCCAATATAAAAATGTGACAAAGTGTTGAACAAATAGTTGTGCCAATTGTTGCAATCCATACTCTAAATCAAAAAAGTATAAACCGTGCCATCAACATTCTTTTATTCCTTCCTTAAAGCGGAGTTCTCCGGTTGGAGGCACCGCTATCTTCAGTAAGGCAACCAGGAATGGGAGGATTCCAAAAAGAGGAAGTTCCATTTTTTGGGTGGAACACCGCTTTAAGGAAGGAAGGAATGAAATAATGTTGATGGCACCATTTATATACTTTTGATTTAGAATATGGATTGCAATTAGCACAACTGTTTATGGTATTGATAAGAGCCATTTTATCTAAGGCTGCATTCACACCTGAGCGTTTTGTCGCCTGAAGCGCGACGCTCAAAAACACTAGAGGGGAAAAATACATTATTCTCTATGGAGATGGTTCACATCTCCACTCCAAAACACTTGACGCCGAACGCCTGCATCTCAAACAAGTTACGGACCCTTTTTTGTCGCGCGAATCGGGCGGCTTGGGCGTTTTCCATTGGTGACCATAGATCTGTACAAAATCGCAGTAAAAAGGTGGAGGTCGAGAGCCACTGCCTCAGACGAAAGAGTAATATTACAGAAAAATAATTGATGCCGTTAGACAATAGAGAATGTACTAGAATGACTTACTTTGCGCCTTCAGGTAAGATGATTTTAACGGTCAGCGAGTCCAAAAGTTGCTCATCGAACACGTGATCAATGAAACGCATCTTCAGAGCATACTGATCACCTGTAGAGGAAGGGGACACCAGAATGAAACCAGACCGCTGGCAGCAACACAATTCTATGATCGGGGCACCTCAGCAAACACCTATAAAAACTCATTACAACAGCTCATGTCTCAAATTCTACTAATCCTTGTTAGCTGAAGTATGAAGACGGGGTGCCATGAAGCAGTACAGACAGTTCAGTGTCCAACACAAGACTTAATTCATGCTCACCGAGGTTGTAGAGGTATTCATAACTTGGCAGGTTGTATCCAACCATGTAATGTGTTTTCCAACCTCCGAACAGTGGGAATCTGGGCCGGATCTCCATCTCCACAGAGTCCTCAAGAATTTGGAGGTGGCTGGTGGAGATATTTCCGATCTCATCCCTGTAATATACATCTTGGGCAGCAGCGGGCAGGATGGTCTGGAAGACAAAACCTACTCGTAAGCAAATTACTCTAAGAAGTGGGTTAAAGCTCAACTCCAGGCACAAAAACTAAATTTGAACACAATTAACCCCCTCAAAATAAAATCTGTTTATATGTCGGCAACTAGGTGAGGAGTACAAAGACAAGTGTCTTGCCTACAGTCAGGCATGGTGGGAGTGTCAGTCTGTCACGGCATGAGGGCTGCCAGAAATGGGGAGCTACAGATCATTGAGAGAACCATGAATGTCAACATGTACTGTGACATACTGAAGCAGATCATGATCCCCTCCCTTCAGAGACTGGACTGCAGGATAGTATTCCAACATGATAACGACCCCAAAACACACCTCCAAGATGACCACTGTCTTGCAAAAGAAGCTGAGGGTAAAGGTGATGGACTAGCCAAGCATGTCTCCAGACCTAAACCTATTGGTCATCTGTGGGGGATCCTCAAAACGGAAAGGAGGAGGAGTGGAAGAGGAGAAGAGGACTACAGTGGCAACCTGTGAAGCTCTGGTGACACACACACACACACACACACACACACACGGTTTACAATTTTCATGATCGATTTTTTTTTTTTAGTCGATTAGTCAACTAAATTCAATTATAAAATGCACATACATTTTTAGGACCACCATATATAGTCCCCCACTAATATCCAGACATCTCCCCCACTGTATAGGAAGATTAGTGCTTGCTTATAGTCTTACAAGAGAAGCCGGCCAAACACGAGCAGTTGAGGCTGGGTGAGGACGTCAGCGCGCCGCTCTAGGCTCACCTAAGCCGCCGTTGGGTGGACCAAGATGTCCGCCGCTCCAGGAGCTAGGCTGAAGCCGCGGCCTTTCCTATGGCCGAGGCAGCAACGGAGCTCTGCGGATCAGGTGGTGTGTCGATCCGCATATGGTGACCTGTTCGGATCATTTACGATCCATTGCACCACTAGGACCAATCAAAAAAAAAATATATATATATATATATATATATATAGGTTTAAGGTGTGTATATATATATATATATATATATTAGTTCCAACAGACTCCGATGTAGGGATTCAGTAATCAGCGAAATGTTAAAGTGACCAGTTATACCTCTTGAGCGATCTCATAAGGTTTTCTAGGTTAGAGAGCTGTCCAATAAGGGAGCAATGTAGGGCTTACAACTGTCTCTATGCACAGCTAATGAGATCACAAAAGACATAGTAAAAGGTCACCAAATGGAAAATGACCTTTCCTTTTACAAAGAGGTGGTTTGCAGTTCACAGATGTCCTCCATTTCTTACCTTAAATGATTTGACAGATGAAATGCCGCTGTCTGGCTGCCTTTGGTAGTCGTATCTGGAGAAGGGACCTTTCAGATTGGCTCCTGTGTGCTTTAAGTCAACGGTCTCCTCAACTGCAATGTTACCCCAGTGAGAGACTTCGATAAGCCGGGTCATGCTGGTAATTGTCAGGAAGGGGCTGTTGTTCTCATAGTGGATCTTCAGGGGGTCCTGAAGAAGAATTAGAGAAGGTAAATTTCCTTTGATGGGGACACAAACAATAACACCCAGCAAGTGTTCTAACCCTTTCCTTACTTTATCGCAAATAAAATAATTAAAAAAAGGTTTCCCTGGATACACTTTACTTGCAGTGGGGATATGCAGTTATCTTGGTTGCAAGTAACGTATTCACTATGAACAGACAGAAATGCTGAAGAAATCTACATATGGGGCTGAAAAGGCACTTACGTGACTCCAGGCAGGGATGTCCTTGAATGGACCATACTCTATGGTGTCATCAGATCGGGACGGGTTTCCCAGCTTGGTGTAGCTCTCGACATTTCTTGATGCCAGCTTAACACGTGTGGTTTGGGATGTGGTGGGGTACGGGGAGTAGAAGTAATGATTTCCTTCAAAGGTGACAAACTGCTTCTCAGCCTGTGTGATCTGGGTGGGGTAAGGCTGCAGGACATGTGAATAAACAGCCTCAATGATGACCTTGGTCTTGGCTCCAGGGGACAGAGATGACGGAAGGCTGACTGAATATTGTTTTCCTCTATTAAGAAAAAAAAGGAATTCATCAGAAACAAAATCAAACTCCCAGATTAATGAGCAGTTTAAGCAAGAATCACACTTTATGGAAGAACAATTACAGTGGTTCTAACACCTTAATGCATTCTATGCATAACCCTCCGATGCCAAACCCCCCCCCCCCCATTCCCCATTTTACTTACCTGAGCGCGATCCAGCAATGTGTGCGAGAGCAGGAGGACTCGCCACCGTCACCCTCCTCTTTGGGCAGATTGATGGTAGCGGGAGTCATTGGCTCACACTGTTTCATACAAATATATGCTGAGTCAGCAGGGCTGGGCTGCCCACTCTGAGTCAATAGATGCATACAGAACGGCTCAGGAGCGAGCATGCATGGATGCTCCCACGGAATGCTGTTTTTCATGGGGGTACTTGCCGAAGAGCAAGCTGAGAAATGCATTAAGCACGCTGTGCTTTGTGAATGGCCCAGAGGCAGGAGAAAGAGGGAGGGGGAACTTCCAAGGAACTTCGTCACAGTGAGGTCTCCCGGAAATAGGAATGGATACTGGCCAAAAACAGGTACCTGCTCCTCACCGAAAAGATGCATAATGTGTGAGGGTGTGTGTAAACAAGCAAAGCTTCCCCTTTTGGGTGGAGCTCCACATTAAACCTGAGTTCCTACTAAAAAAAATTTTTTGGGATATCGTTTTCAGAATACCACTTAAATGTGGATCGATCAGCACTCGATTGACAATTTCCATTCATCGGATTATATTCTTCTATCCCCCACAAGCACCATCTTCCTGGTTTCGGTGGAGCTGAGCGACCAACATACAGCGCCTGTTCTCGCGCATGCGCAGTATATATGGCTTGCTGCCTGTCGGAAGTGCCCGCCCCGTTGTGATGGCAACCATGATGACCTTATCAAATACCGGGGATTCTAGCCCTCGGCACTGGACAGCGACTCCTGGGAAATGACGACACATCTGCTAGGAGCACTAGCAAACAGGCGCCGGAGGGAAGTGACGTCAGGCACCATGGAGAGGAAGGGGACAGATTACAAGAGACCCCATAGCAACAGCCCTGAACAAGTATGAAGAAAAAAAAAAAAAAACACACACACGCACTTCTGTTTTTCCACAGTTGATTAATGTAAAGTTAATTTTGTGGGTGGAACTCTGCTTTTAGTTTGCTAATAAAGGGCATCGCTTGGACACCAAAAACTTTCGAAAACTCCAGTTTAGAAGTGGAGGGTAAATCCTGACAGCCCCTATAGCCATGGGATACATTTTCTCTTTGTCCATAAATCTTTCCCTTCATACACTTACTTTTTTCCTTTTAGCTCCTGCACTTCCAGGTAACCATCCTCCTCCTCTTCTCCCTTCACCTGTCGAAAACAAAACCAGGGAAACATTACCAAAAAATCCATTAAAACAAACATTCTTATGTTGGCTTTGCAGATAAAGGCCATCTAAATCAGTGGTTCTCAACCTTCTAGGGCCGTGACCCCTTGATAAAATTTCCCAAGTTGTGGGGACCCCTAACAGTAAAATTATTTTCGTAGCGTGGGTTGTCAGCACCCAAGGCAAGACACGTAATTTACGCCCCTAACACGCAGACATTTAGCGCTCCCCGAGTCTTTGTATTGACAACTATAATCGCAGGTAGTGTAACTCACTGTCTTCGGCTTCACTGTGTCTTCAGCTCTGTGGTGTCTCTTAGCAGCGACACCTATGCCGAAATCAGGAGATAAGGTCTCCTACAGCCCCTCCCACTTCACATTTCTCACCAGTCAGCTGGCCTCTAGTCTTTGCCCCCCTGCCATGCCGTAAACTGAATGGGCGCCTGCGAAGAGGCTGAGTGGGTGGCTGTGGGGGTCCAGGAACAGCCCAGATGGGTGGCTGCAAAAATGCTGGGAGAGTGATATGGGCTTCAGGAACAGCCCAGGATTCGGTGACCCCCTGGTAAATTATCATTTGACCCCTGAGGGGGTCCCAACCCCCAGGTTGAGAACCACTGATCTAAATGGTTATTTTGTCTATGGCCAATTACCAAACAACTGCACCCAAAACAGATATTTCAGGTTTGGTTGGACACTCCCTGGTTGATTCACTTACCGACTTTTATACTAAGATTTAGCCTGCTCTGCAGCAATGCTGTGTACAGTTATTTGACCATTATAATCAAATCAAAATAATATCTTTAGGTTGGTGATAACTGTGAGCTTATGTGTCCATAAAAATAAAAAATAAAAAAACGGGCCATGTGTTGGGAACTTCCATTGGATAAAATAGTTCTCATCAATTACTGTGTCATTGATATAAGGCAGCTGTGCAAAGTAAATAAAAACATGGCCCGTTGGGGGGTACTCGAGAACTGAGGTTGAGAACCACTGGTGTAGGGATGCTGTAGCAAGACTTAGGCCCCTTTCACATTGAGGCGTTTTTCAGGCGGTACAGCGCAAAAAATAGCGCTGCTATACCGCCTAAAAAAAACCTGCCCTGTAGTCTTCAATGCAATAGCCCGAAGGCTTTCACACTGAAGCGGTGCGCTAGCAGGACCGCTGTGTTTACCGCTTCTATACCGCTCCTTCCCATTGAAATCAATGGGAAACCGCGGCAATACCGCTCGCGATGCGCCTCTACAGAGGCGCATTGCGGGCGCGGTATTAACCCTTTTTCGGCCGGTAGCGGGCATTAAAACCGCACCGCTAGCGGCCGAATACCGCAGGAAAATATGATGGTATAGCAGCGCTAAAAATCATGCTGCTATACCGCCACCGCGGCTCCACAGCCCATTGTGAAAGCAGCCTAAGATACATAATAAATAAAGATTGATATAGTGCCAACAGTTTGTGCAGCACTTAAAATTAAGGCAGACATTACAATTCTGCCATGCCGGACCCCATGACAACCCTGGTGCATTCAGCTTTGCACTTGTATGTGATATTAGTAACTCCAGGGATGGATGTGCGAGGTGTATTGTGTGGACCAGCACAGTAGAAAAGGTGGTGGGGGTTCACCACCACTGCTATGCAGATTATGATGTGGGGGGGGGCGCAGTAAGAGGATATTACTGGGCTGCCCACCAGTGTAAGCAAAGCATTACATTGTGTGTTGGGCTGTTACACTCACAGCCCCCCCCCCCCCCCGGTGATTTATGGATTATTTTGTGCCTTTATTTTAAATCTCCACCTCTATAAGATTGGCTACTCTACCTTTAAAATAAAAGGTGAGGAGTTCTATATATCTCCAAGTTTGAAAATACTGGCAACAAGCAGTCAATCAGCTCAGCAGCTACAGACTAAAAATCCACAAAAAAAAAAAACACACACACACACACACACACACACCAAAAAAGTTCATTTTAGATTGTAAGCTCTTCTGGAGCAGGACCCTCTTATTTTATTATAACTGCATTGTCTCTTTTACATTGTAAAGTTCTGCGTAAACTTTTGGTGCTTTATAAATCCTGTATAACAACAATACTAACATAAAAAAGGTGAAAGCAGCACTTCTGAGCACACAATTCCCCAACATCAGGGCTTGAAGGGCAAAAGAGATGCTTTTTTTTGTTTAATTTCCGCTTTTAAAAAGTGAGAAATGTTAAAAAAAATTCCATCTGCCAAATCCAGAGCCAATAACTATGAAGTGAAGTGTTGCAGTGCTCTGAGTGGATGATCGGACAGGGAGGGGGTTGGATCGGTGAGCAGGAAGTGAATGAGCGGCTGTGCTGACGTGTCACAATCTTACAGAGCAGTCTGGAAATACGGAAGAGTCCCAGAGGGGAGGAGGGAGGTGTCACTGTTCACAGAGGCTTACTATCACATTACTGTGTATATGGAGTCTGGCCCCCCCCCCCCCGGACTTAGTCCTACCGACAGACACCCTCCACCTTACCATTACACTGTATGTATGTATGTATATATGTATATATAAATGACCCAGACTCAGACTAACAGTCCTCCCGACATCAGACACCCCTCACCTATCGCAGTGCACGGCACCCCCAGGACTGAGTCTTACTGAGATCAGAACCCCCCCCCCCCCCCCCCCCATTACTATCACATTGCTTTGTACACAGTATCAGACACCCATACACAGCACCAGAGTGCTACACTGTGAGGTCATAAGAATATGAGAACTTTTGGCGAGAGGAAAAAAAAAAACTTCCACAATCAAATGCAAAAGAAAGCCAATACACAATAGATGCGGGTCTACCTGTCACCACTCACTAAAGTGTCAATTATGACTAGAATACAAAAACATAACACACCTCTCTAAATATATAACGCCGCTCCCAATTGGTGAAATATAATCAAAATTGTATTCCATGTAGATAAAAAAAAAATAATTAAAAAAAATGTATACATGTACCAGACACCCCCAGAACTCAGTCTGTCAGTCATCCCACTCAGACAATGTGCTGGGCACTCCAAGACTGCCACCTACCTCAGCATTCCTGCCCCACATAAAAATAAAAAAATCTTACAGGCTGCCATGTATGAAAGTGCCCTCCATTGTACAGACAGGTCCACTTTACAAACATCCAAGAGAAAAAAAATGCAATATAATCCAGACAGAATAGAAACTGCATGCTATTGCCAACCTCTGAAAATGCTCATGCACTAACCTATGATTTCTCTGATAAATATCCAGATGAGGACACAAATGAAAGAAAGAAGAAAAAAAAAAAAAGGAAGAGAAGAAGAAAAAAAAAAAAAAAAAAAAAAAAGGAGAGAAGAAAAAAAAAAAAAAAAGGAAGAGAAGAAGAAAAAAAAAAAAGGAAGAGAAGAAGAAAAAAAAAAAAGAAGAGAAGAAGAAAAAAAAAAAAAAAAAAAAGGAGAAAAAAAAAAAAAAAAAAAAAGGAGAAAGAAAGAAAAAGAAGAGAAGGGAGAAAAAAAAAAAAAAAAGAAGAGAAGAGAAGAAAGAAAAAGAGAAGGCAGGCTACTGCCACCACCTCTGCTGTAAATGCCAATTTCCTGGCTGTCATCCTGATCCGCTTCTTTCAATACTTTGTGCCTAAAGCTGGCAATAGTTTTTTTTTTCCTCCATCCACCCAAAAGTAGATGAAGGAATTCCTCCCTCCCAACCCCCCTGGGAAATTACATTGTGACAGCAGCACCCCCCCACTGTCACAGCACACATCTGACCAGTGGCTGATTGGCTGCATCTGCTGATCAGGGAATGTTACCAACAATAATCAATATTTGGTCAGTCCCTGCTGAACCATCTGTCATTTTCTATCGTTAATGGCCGGCATTACCTGGAACAGGCAAAGTAAGGTGGTCTGACGTGTTCCGGGCCAGTGTACTAGCCCGACACCCAGAAGAGGGAAGGGCAATGTCAGCGCCAGGAAAGGTTCTCTTGAAGCCTAGGTTCACACCGATGCACGGCAAAAACGGATTCAACCCGCACCGCGATTTCAGGAGCAGCACCAGTGTGAGGCGGCACTGCAATCTCCTAAAGTCCACAACATGCCGTTTCTACTTAAGTCTGTGGAGCTACAAATCGCATCAGATACACACTGCATATACGTCATGCTCACCCCCCTCCCTTGGGGTACTGGAGAGTCAGGACGCTCTCTACGTTGCAGATAGAGAAAGGAGCTGTGTGTTACTGGGCGTCCTGACTCTCCCGTAGTCCAAGGGAGGGGGCGAGCACGACACTCCACACCAGGGAGAAAGCCTCGCATTACTGTGTGGAGTTACAGACAGAAGAACAGGAAGTGAGGATTTCTCAGAAGAAATAAGGACATTTAAAAGCAAAATGGAAGGAAGAGGTAAGTGAAGGAGGACTGCACTAAGGTAAAGGAAGGTGTTTAGGGGAGAAAAAAAAATAAAATTACCTTTACAACCCTTTAATGGTAGTCCCTTCACCTGCCAGCGGTCATAATGTTCTGCCCGAATGGTGATATATATTAAAAAAGTAAATACACACAAATATATAATATGGTTTGTACAATTATAAAGTGCTTATATGCCAATGTCATGGTTTGATAGTCAATATAAATATATATTAAAAAGCGTGTATATTTTTTATTAAGTCCCCAGGTTACAAACAAGATGGGGTCTGTAAGTTTGTTCAAGTTGAATTTGTTTGGAACACTTTTTTTTTTTTTTTTAAAGCCACACAAAAATGAAACCTCCGCTTTTCGAAACCCCATCCCCCCCCCCCTGGTGTCACATTTGCCACCTTTCAGGGTGGGAGGGGGCAGATAACTGTATAATACAGGTATTTGCACCCATTTCCAGGCATAGACTGCCGCAGTAGTCCCACCCCCTCCCCCGCTGTCTTCTGAAAGACACAGGTCCCAGAAAATAGCGGTGACCAGTGAGGACACGCAGCGCGACTCACGCATGCGCAGTAGGGAACCAGGAAGTGAAGCCGTAACACTTCACTTCCCGATTCACTCACCAAAGATGGCGGGGGGTTTGGGCAGCCGAGAGATTGATCGGCTTCCGACATCGGGGCACCCTGAGCAGGTAAGTGTCCATTTATTAAAAGTCAGTAGCTGCAGTATTTGTAGCTGCTGGCTTTTAATAGTGTTTTCTTTAGGCGGACCTCCGCTTTAAGTGTAGCTCCAGACTAAAGAAAAAAAAAAAAATTATGTTTTTTTGGATAGGGAACGGTTGACACCAAATGTAAAATTAGTTTCCCATTCAGAAGATTGCACCTCACTTTCTGTCCCAATGACAATTTCATTTTGGGTTGTTATGGAAACAAAGATTGGTGATAAAGCTTCAGTGGAGACATTCCCCCCCCCCCCATGATAACTTTTATAGGGGTGAATTTCCCTTCCTAGAGGGGAGATTTTCTCTCACTTCCTGCTGTCTCCCTCCATTTGCAAATCATAATACACATACACGGCTTGCCGATCGCCCACCGTAGTTTTAAGGCGGCGGGTCGGCTCGGCTGCGCAAAATCACGTTATATAACTGCTCGCCCCTGGTGCTGATGCAAGTGCCCGGCGGGCGCGATCACCGCCGGGCACCTGAGATTGCTTGTCACAGAGCGAAAACTGGGACCTGTGTGTGTAAACAAACGCACAGCTCCCGATCCTTTCAGGGGGAGAAATTACTGATCGTCTGTTCATACAATGTACAAACAGCGATCTGTCATTTCCCTCAGTCAGTCCCACCCCCCCCCCCCCTTCAGTTAGAACACACCCAGGGAACATTTTTAACCCCTTCCCCGCCCCCTAGTGTTAACCCCTTCCCTGCCAGTGACATTTTTTACAGTGATCAATGCATTTTTATAGCACCGATCGCTATGAAAATGCCAACGGTCCCAAAAATGTGTCAAAAGCGTCCGCCATAATGTCGCAGCACCGATAAAAGTCGCAGATCACTGCCATTACTAGTAAAAAAAAAAAAAATATTAACAAAAATGCCATAAATCTATCCCCTATAACTTTTGCGCAAACCAATCGATAAACGCTTATTGCGATTTTTTTGTTTTTATGAAAAATAGGTAGAATACGTATCGGCCTAAACTATGGGGAGGGAGAAAAAAAAAAAAACACACACACATACATGTATGTATGTATGTATGTATGTATGTATGTATGTATGTATGTATGTATGTATGTATTATAGCAAAAAAAAAATTAAAATATTTTTTTTCCAAACTTGTCGCTCTATTTTTGTTTATAGCGCAAAAAATAAAAACCGCAGAGGTGATCAAATACCACCAACAGAAATCTCTATTTGTGGGGGGGGGGGGGGATAAAAGGACGCCAATTTTGTTTGGGAGCCACATCGCACGACCGCGCAATTGTCAGTTAAAGCGACGCAGTGCCGAATCGCAAAAACAGGCCGGGTCCTTTAGCTGCCTAAAGGCCCGCGTCTTAAGTGGTTAAAGCGACGCACTGTCGAACCGCAAAAAAAAGTGGCCCGGTCAAATGGTGCTGAAGTGGTTAAAATCAGCAGCTACAAATATATTGCGGCTGATGACTTCTAACATAAGGACTAAGGATGAGCTCCGGCTTGTTCGCATGGTACACGTGCGGAGCCCGCCAGGAAGTGCGCGCCGCGCTATTCACAGCGAGGGAGACATTTCTCGATCTCTGCAGTCTGCAATGTCTCCCTGGCTGTGATTAGCGCAGCGCCGTGCGCACTTCCTGGCGGGCTCTGCACGTGTTCTATGCGAACACGCCGGAGCTCAATCCTTAATAAAGACACTTACTTGTCCCAGGCGCCCGCAACACCAGCACCCGATGCCCATCTTTCCCTCGGCTCTCGGGTGCCGCCGCCGCCATCTTCGGTAAGGGAATCAGGAAGCGGAGTCTCACGGCTTCACTTCCTGGTTCCCTACTGCGCATGCGCGAGTCACTCTGCACGATCTGAATAGTCCCCGCTGTCTTCTGGGACCTGTGTGTCTCCCAGTAGACAGCAGACATGGCGTAGATACCCCCGCCATGTCTGCTGCCTCCTCCGCGATATCTATGCCCGGAAGTGGGCGCAAATACCGGCATTAGACAGGTATCAGTGCCAAAAGGTGAAACCGGAGGACTCCAAAAAGTGGTTGTGGATTATATGTAAACAAAGAATATATAAAAAAATATAATATGTAAACAAAGATCAAAGCATGACATTAGCATAAAAGCACTGTATTGTTATACCAAACCATTATATATTATATATCCCCCTCAATATATTATGCATTCTCCCCCCCAATACAGTTTAGATCCCCCCCCCCAGCATTGCTCCCCTCCCCCCTCCTCCTCCTCGGTATACTGACCCCCAGGAAGGCCAGGTGCGGGGGCCAGCTCGGGCTCCAGGGCCACCAGGAAGGAGTGAGCGGCTCGGGTCCCGGGTTGGACAGCTTCACCTCGGCCGTCACTTTGGCCAGATGGCTGCCGATGTCCACCGTGCGCTTCACATCCTCGTTGACGAGTTCCTGAGCCCCGGTGAGGGCGGACAGGGCGAGCAGGAAGAAGAGGGCGGCCGATGGCGGGACGCTCCATGACTGAGGACGGGAGGATGGAGGCGGATAGGGCCGGGACAGTCACTTCCTTGTCACAGGAGCCTCTGCTGGCCACTCATTCATCCGCCAACAGCAGAGGGGGGGGGTGGGGGGGACCAAGATGGCTGCCGAAGGACCCCTTCACGTAGCCTGGAAACCGAGGGCTGTCAATGAAGGTGCCTGTTCTAAAAAATAACAGAATTCTTTGCTGCGATGGTCACGGCGTACGAGTTTAATTTACAGGTAAACGGAACTGGGTTCGGAAAAATGCTGAAAATATTCTACGTAGTTTTATAGAGGAGAAACGTGTCGATTTTTTTTATCAGGCACGCCGCGAGGACAGCTTCCTGTGAAGCGTCTTTGGTTACCAGCGGTCTAGAGCTGAGCTGTCCCAATCAGAGGGGAGGGGGGCGGGGCTTCCACATACACACTGATTTATCCAACTGTCATAGGGCGGAAGTCCCTGGCCTGTCATTGGCAGTCAGTTGTAACTGGAGCTGTACTGACATTATTACTATTGAAGGATTACTTAAACCCCTTCCATACTGGGGGGCACTTACTCACCTTCCTGCCCAGGCCAATTTTCAGCTTTCAGCGCTGTCGCACTTTGAATGACAATTGTGCGGTCGTGCTACACTGCACCTAAACAATTTTTTTTATCATTTTGTTCCCACAAATAGAGCTTTCTTTTGGTGGTATTTGATCACCTCTGCGATTTTTATTTTTTGTGCAACAACTAAAAAAAGACTGAACATTTTGAATTTTTTTTATTTTTTTTTCTGTTTATTTTTTTTCCCGTAAATAAGTAAGTTTTCTTCTTCAATTACGGGCACTGATATGGCGGCACTGATGGGCACCGATGAGGTGGCACTGATGGGCACCGATGAGGCGGCACAGATGGGCACCGATGAAGCGACACTGATGAGCACTGATAGGCGGCACTGATGGGCACTCATAGGCGGCACTTATAGGTGGCACTGATGGGCACTCATGGGCGGCACTTATGGGTGGCTCTGATGGGTACTTATGGGTGGCACAGATGGCATTGCTGGGCATCACTTTTTTAATCCCATATTATGGCTGGTCAGTGCCCATGTTGCCAGTCAGTGCCCATTTGTGGGCACTGATTGGCATCTACTCTCATTTATTTTTATTTTTTATTGCTCCCTTCCCTGGTTCCAGTGTTGGCATCCGAGGGGGGCTGCACTGATAAACAATCAGCCCAAACCCCCCCCCCTTGTCAGGAGAGCCGCCGATCGGCTCTCCTCTACTCTCAAGTGAGGAAGAGACGATAAATGGCTCTTCCTGTTTACATTGTGATCAGCCGTGATTGGACACGGCTGATCACTTGGTAAGAGCCTCCCGCCGGAGGCTCTTTACCGAGATCGGAGATGCAGAGTGTCAGACTGACACCCCGCATCACCAATCTCCGCGCTGCGCACCCCCACAGGCGCGCGCGCCCGCCTGTAATCCTGCAGGACTTCAATAGACGTCCAGTCAGGATTACAGAACCACTACCCGGACGTCAATATACTATTGACTGGGCGGGAAGTGGTTAAAGTGAACCAATCAGTAACATTATAAATAAAATCTGCCATGTCACCATATACAGCAACGCCGACATTCTATCGTTAACCACTTCAGCCCGGAAGATATATATATATATATAAATATATATATTTTAACAGATAATACTTATTGAAACATTGCAGAAATACAATACAGGGAAACCAAGGCCTGCAGCCCCGGAAGATTTACCCCCTTCCTACAGCACTGCGTCGCTTTAGCTGACAGTTGCGCGGCGTCGTGCGGCGCTGTAACCCAAATTAAATTGACATCCTTTTTTTCCCACAAATAGAGCTTTATTTTGGTGGTGTGAATGGGGGGTTAAAACAAACAGAACCAGCATGGGGAGATAATTAAAGCAGGGCATGTCCAAAGTCAGGCCCACGGGCCAATCGCGGACCGCATTCCGGTTCTGAATGGCCAGCCGGGTTATTTAGACATATATATCTTTGTGGCCCCTGACAATCTCCCAGCGCCGGAGCCACAAAAGATGTATATGTCTTGGAACGGGACAGGGAGGAGGCGGGACGAGCGCCGCCGCTGAACATACATAGGAGAATTTCCTGTTTTACGAGCGGGCCCTCTATAATAGGAAGTCCCGCGCTGCCATTGGACGACTGTTCTGTCCATCAAAGGAGGCGGGCTTTCTATTAAAGAGGCCGCTGTGTACACAGGAGATTCTCCTGTAAATTATTTTTTGGCGCTCGTAAGTGCATTCCTGGCAAATGATGAGTGCATTCCTGTCAATGGTGCTGCATTCTGGCAAATGGCAGGTGCATTCCTGGCAATTACGGTGCATTCCTGGCAATGGTGCTGCATTCCTGCAATGGCAGGTGGATTTCTGCCAATTACAGGTACATTCCTGGCAATTACTGGTGCATTCCTGGCAATGGCAGGTGGATTCCTGGCAATTACAGGTGCATTCCAGGCAATGGTGGGTGCATTCCTGGCAATTACGGGTGCATTCCTGGCAATGGCAGCAGGATGGGGTGGATTCCTGGCAATTACTGGTGCATTCCTGCCAATGGTGGGTGCATTCCTGCCAATGGTGGGTGCATTCCTGGCAATGGTGCTGCATTCCTGGCAAATGGTGGGTGCATTCCTGGCAATGGTGCTGCATTCCTGGAAATGGTGGGTGCATTCCTGGAAATAGTGGGTGCATTCCTGGCAATTTACGGGTGCC
>JAJQKJ010000237.1:0-77304 GCA_029574335.1 Rana kukunoris | reverse complement strand
TTTTCTATAAGCAAGTCTGAGCATGTAGGCCCTTTACAAAAATAATCTAGAGTGGGTGACTGAGGACATAGAGAAGGAAATTTATTAAATGCTTTCTTCAGCTCTGTGTATACAATGGAGCATGGGGGGAGCTCATGTCCATAATGTCTAAGAGTGGAGGTAGAGTGGACCACAGCCCCAAATCCACAATGGCTCAAAAGTGATATGGTCCAGAAATATTTGGACAGAATAAAGGTGGTATAAAGTACCTGGACCAGATGGCTCCACCCACGGATCCTAAAAGAATTGAGCTCTGAAATTTCAAAGCCACTGTATCTAATATTTAGGCTCATTCATTATTGACAGGAATAGTACCACTGGATTGGCGTAGAGCCAATGTGGTGCCCATATTTAAAAAGGGAACAAAGTCTTTACCTAGTAACTATAGACTGTTAGTTTTAACTTCTATAGTTGGGAAGATACTGGGAACGTTTAATAAAAGACCACGTGGATGTGTTCTTGCTGGAAAACAAACTGTTTAGGCAGCAGACAGCATGGATTCATGAAGGACAGAAGTTGTCAGACAAACTGATTTCCTTTTATGAAGAGTTAAGTAAAACCCTGGACCTGACAGAGGCATGGCTGTGGACGTGGTATACTTGGACAGAGGCGTGGCAGTGGACGGTATTATACTTGGATTTTGCAAAAGCGTTGGATACAGTTCCCCACACACGGCTTGTGTAAGGTAAGGTCTACAGGATTAGATATATCAGTTTGGTAAATGGATAGAAAACTGGCTGAAAGACAGAATTCAGAGAGTTTGTGGTTAATGATTCTTACTCTGAATGGTCCAAGGTTATCAGCGGTGTACCCCAAGGTTCGGTGTTGGGTCCCTTACTTTTCAATATTATTTATAAATGATATTGGGTCTGAGATCAAAAGTAACATTTCTGTCTTTGCAGATGACACCAAGCTATGCAGTGGAATATTTGTCGGATCAGGATGTCTCCAATTTACAAGCCGACCTCAATGCTCTGTCTAATTGGGCGACTAAGTGGCAGATGAGGTTTAATGTTGATAAATGTAAAGTTATGCACTTGGGGGCTAAGAATATTCATGCATCATACATGCTAGGGGGAGTACAACTGGGGGGATCCATAGTGAAGGACCTGGGGGGATCCATAGTGGAGAAGGATCTGGGGGTTTTAGTTGATCATAAGCTCAATAATAAAATGGCAATGCCAAGCTCGGTTTCCAAAGCGAGCAAAGTCCTTTCTTGTATAGAGAGGTATGGACTCCAGAGATAGAGATATCATTTTGCCCCCCCCCCCCCCCCCTGTACAAATCATTAGTAAGACCTCATCTGGAATATGCAGTCCAGTTTTGGGCACCAGTTCTCAAAAAGGATATCGGAGAACTGGAGAAAGTGCAGAGAAGGGCAACTAAACTGATAAGAGGCATGGAGGAGCTCAGCTATGAGGAAAGATTAGAAAAACTGAATTTATTCACTCCTGAGAAGAGGAGAATAAGGGGGGATAAGGATCAGACATGTACAAATATATAAGGAGGTCCATATAGTGAACTTGGTTTGGAGTTTATTCACTTTAAGGTCAACGCTGAGGACAAGGGGGCACTCTTTACGTCTGGAAGGAGAAGAGATTTTCACATCCAAAGGTTTCTTCAACAGTAGAGCTGTGAAAATGTGGAACAGACTCCCTCCAGAGGTGGTTCTGGTCAGCTCAGTAGATTGATTTAAGAGAGGCCTGGATTCTTTCCTAAATGTACATAATATAACTGAGTACTAAGTTCTGTAGGTAAAGTTGATCCGGGGTAAATCCGATTGCCTCTCGGGGGATCAGGAAGGAATTTTTTTCCCCTCCGGTAGCAAATTGGATCATCGCTCTGCTGGGGTTTTTTGCCTTCCTCTGGATCAACTGTGGGTATGGAGTTGGGTGTATGGCATGTACTGTGTTTTATTTTGTTTGTTTATTTTTATTTTTTTATGGTTGAACTGGATGGACTTGTGTCTTTTTTCAACCTGACTAACTATGTAACTATGTAACAATATGGCACCATTTCTAATTTTAAGATTAACGTTTCAAAATCGGAAATATTAAATATAAATTTTAATAAAATTGAAGAGGAAAGTGTAAAAGAGATCTGTTCCTTTCCCTGGCGTAAAGAATTAAAATATCTGGGCATAATACTATCTAACTCGGTGAAGAAGATATATAAAATCAATTTTATTCCCCTGCTGAATGAGATTAAAAACGAATTAAAGAAAATAATAAATAAACCCATTTCATGGGTGGGCCGT
Organism: Rana kukunoris; assembly: GCA_029574335.1. Lineage (NCBI taxonomy): Eukaryota > Metazoa > Chordata > Amphibia > Anura > Ranidae > Rana > Rana kukunoris. The sequence continues at coordinate 75,008 of JAJQKJ010000237.1, read as the reverse complement.
ATAAATATGTTGAAAATGATCCATATCCCTAAAATATTATATAAATTCCTACTATTACCAATAGCTTTACCTGTACAATATTTAAGAAATCTAAACTCCATACTACTAAATTATGTCTGGAAAAATAAAAAACATAGAATTTCCCACTCAATTCTGAAACAGGGAATGCTAGACGGGGGTCTAGCAGTCCCTGATATTAAAAATTACTATAGGGCAGCTGTCCTGTCCCGGGCAGTCGAGTGGGCAAGAGATAGGCCGGGTAAAAGATGGGTGCAAATTGAAAAGTCACAAGCTACAATACAGTTGAGTAAGATTTTATGGATACCTGCACGATTTAGAGTATTAGAACACAATATATATGATATGACAAGAGACACTTTGAAAATGTGGGATAGGGTTCAGACACTTCTTAAATGTAAATATAATTCTCCACTTATTAATTTAAAATACAATACATATTTTGCACCTGGTGGAAAAAAAATAGGGGGAAACTGGATTAGAAAGGACACAGTACACTTAGAAGATATCTTAAGGAACGGGGAATTGGAGACTTATGAAGAGTTGAAGTCCAAATCAGATATCTGGAACCTCGATTGGTGGCGTTACACCCAGCTTGCTCATTTTGTACAACAACTTCCTCGCCCTTTACGGTCGAGCTCGGAGTTAACAGCCATCGAGAAGCTATGTAAGGTAGAGAACACTAAGGGCACGGTTTCTAAACTATACAAGATACTTATTAAAATAGGGGCATGGGGGGAAGCACCGTTTGTAAAAAATGGGAAAGGGAGTTGGGTATACTTAGGGGGGAAAACACGGTTAAAAAGGTAATGAATCTGACCCACACCTCTGCCATGGACATAAGGACAGCTGAGACAAACTATAAGTGTATCTCGGGCTGGTACATCACTCCAGATAAATCCTGTAAATACAAAATTGGACAGTCCTCCGATTGTTGGTGTGGATGCCCTGTCAGGGGCACGATGGCCCACCTCTGGTGGACTTGCCCAAAAATTCAAAAATACTGGGATGCTATTCTGTCTCAAGTAGAAGAGATTACAGGCAAGGTGTTAAAGAAAGATCCTTGGGTAGTCCTTTTCCATGGCAGCTGTGAGGGCATTAAAAAGTACAAGCAATCTATAACACCCCATCTACTTAACGCTGCAAAAAGGCTCATACCAAAACAATAGAGTCAAGCTGACCCCCCCCCCCCCCAGATCTGGGAGTAAGTTGACGCAGTGGAGGAAACCCATAGGATGGAAGAGCTGAAAGAGATGGTATTAGAAAGTAATAACGATTCTGAGGCCAATAGGGAAAAATGGAAGGAATATAAAAAATTATGGAGCCTGACCGAAGGAGTGAGATTACCCCTGTGAGGAAACCGCAAGTTCAATCTGGGGAAACAACCTTTTTACTTGAATGGAAGATCCAAACAGAGACATGTTTTAAGCAGGCAGAAGGAGTCTTGGGGGCCACAGGGGGGGGGGGGGCGGGAGAAAATTATGTTAAGGGAAATCTATGTGGAGGGTAGGCCCCCGAGGCCACCAATAACTATATTAACACATTAAATTCCTTTTAAGGAAAAAGTAATATATATATATATAAAAAAAACCTTTAAGCAAAATGGATAATAAGCAAAGTATCACAGATGATGCAGAACCGCAACTAGAGACAATGATACACAAAACTGTGAGCGGGTCTCTAATGTCTTGTAAACAGCTGATGTGATAAGGAAAAAAAAAATGAACTACATGGGTCACCTGCATGACGCTGTTTCCATGTGGGGTCGAGGACCTCATCGTCCACCACATCATCTTCCACCCAGTCTTCACCACTGCCCTCCTTGTCGGTCTGCACAATTGCGAAAACAGCAGCAGTTGGCAACTGTGTTTTTTCATCATCCGAGACATGCTGTGATGGTCCCCCCATGTACTCATCTTGAAACATAAGTGGTTGGGCATTGGTACACTCAATCTCTTCCACTTCTGGGGCAGGGCTAGGTGGATGGCCCTTGGAAACCCTGCTAACAGTCATCAAAAAGCAGAAGAGACTGCTGCATGATTTGGGGCTCAGACTGCTTGGCTGATTTGCAGGGGGGTGAGGTGAAAGACTGATGGTTATGGCTGCAGGTGCCAACTCCGATCTTTCAGCACAAGACTGGTTGGGAGACAATGTGAAGGAACTGGAGGCACTGTCAGCAACCCAATCTACTACCGCCTGTTCTGCTCCTGGCCTCAACATTCGTACAGCCGGATTAGGCCCCACCAAATACCGCTGCAGGCTCTGTCGCCTACTCGCACCTGAGGAAGGTGTTTCACTTGTGCGTGTAGCTGGCACAGATCAACCACGCCCGCTCCCTGCAACAGGAGCTCCACCAGCAGCACCACGACCGCGGACACGTCCCTTATTTGACGTTCTTCATATTTCTCAAATGTAGGATCTTGCCCTAAATGGGTGTTTTTTAAATACAACAATAGAGGAACACTAGCTAAGGTGTTTATCTCGCACCTACAGATATGCAGGAAATGCACCAAAAAATAAATTATTTGCCGAAAATATATATTTTTTTTAATAGCACAATAGAAAACAGTATGTAAAGTGTGTATCTCACATGTACAGATATGCAGGCAACACTGCAAACACTGGAGGAAAAACTGTAAAATATATTTTTTTGCCCTAAATGGGTGTTTTTTTGAATAGAACAATAGAAGAACACTAGCTAAAGTGTTTATCTCACACCTACAGATATGGAGGAAACACTGCAATTGTTTTATTTTTTCCCTAAATGGATGCTTTTTTGAATAGCACAATAGAAGAAAAGTATATAAAGGGTGTATCTCACAGTAACATATGCAGTGCTGCTGCACTTTGATTTGTGAAGCAGGACTGACTCCTATATATTTCTCTCCCTATAAGTACAATCAGGAACCTTTCCCTAAATTAAATAATGCAGAGTATCTGACAGGAACATATGCAGTGCTGGTGTAATATGCAGAGTATCTCACCGGAACATATGCAGTGCTGGTTCAATATGCAGAGTATCTGACAGGAACATATGCAGTGCTGGTGTAATATGCAGAGTATCTCACCGGAACATATGCAGTGCTGGTTCAATATGCAGAGTATCTGACAGGAACATATGCAGTGCTGGTGCAATATGCAGAGTATCTGACAGGAACATATGCAGTGCTGGTGCAATATGCAGAGTATCTGACAGGAACATATGCACTGCTGGTGTAATATGCAGAGTATCTCACAGGAACATATGCAGTGCTGGTTCAATATGCAGAGTATCTGACAGGAACATATGCAGTGCTGGTGTAATATGCAGAGTATCTGACAGGAACATATGCAGTGCTGGTGCAATATGCAGAGTATCTGACAGGAACATATGCACTGCTGGTGTAATATGCAGAGTATCTCACAGGAACATATGCAGTGCTGGTGTAATATGCAGAGTATCTCACAGGAAGAGATGCAGTGCTGGTGCAATATGCAGAGTATCTCACAGGAACATATGCAGTGCTGCTGCAATTAGGTTTGTGAAGTAGGACAGACTAATTCTCTCCCTATAAGCACAATCAGGAACCTTTCCCTACAGTGGCTAATGCTATGTAGATCGCCGAGTATTGTAATTCGTTTTCTGAAGCAGGACAATCCTATCTAAATCTCTCCCTGAGAGCAGCAGCAGCAGCCTTTCCCTACCCTAGCTAAAGCAGAGTGACGAGCTGTGCTGTGTGCCTCTAGCTTATATAGAGGCTGGGTCACATGCTGCACTGGCCAATCACAGCCATGCCATTAGTAGGCATGGCTGTGATGGCTTCTAGGTCACACAAGTAAAACAAATGCTGATTGTCTGCCCTGCAGCGCACCGTTACATAGCCCAACACTGAACTTACAGCAAATTGTTCGGGTACAAAAAATAACCTAAAGTCCGGTACGAACCCGAACTTTACAGTTCAGGTTCTCTCAACCCTACTTATAAGTCCAGAGTCCACAGAATCTGCAATCAAATTAGTAAAGGAAAGCCAAGAATTATGCGCAAGAGGAAACCCGCGCCTTTACTAATTCATCTCAAACAACAGAGAGGTACTGGAATCCATCAGTGACTCTGAATGTGCATCAACAATGAAGAATGTAGATCTCAATTATGATCATCTTCCAGTACAGAATGTACTTGGCTTGGGATGGAGGGTAGAGAACGACGAGTTCTTCTTTGAAGTATCCTTTGAAGAGAAAGTTGCAACCAGACGTACCATTCTCTCTGCAGTGGCTTCTATATATGATCCACTGGGATTCTTGGCCCCAGTAATCCTCAAAGCAAAAGAACTACTACAAGAATTATGCAGACGGAAGTTGGGATGGGATGAACCCACACCTGAAGATTTGAGGCCAAGGTGGGAGACTTGGATAAGAGACTTGCAAAATTTGAAAGAAGTTCGGATACCCAGATGTTTTGTTCCTCATGATTTCGTAGAGTACAAGAAAATAGAACTTCATCACTTTTCAGAGGCCAGTAGTTATGGCTATGGTCAGTGCTCCTACATCAGAGTGATAGGAGAAGGAAAAATACATTGTGCCCTGGTTATGGGAAAGACCAGAGTCGCACCTACCAGTATTCAGACAATACCAAGACTTGAACTGACAGCAGCTGTTGTTTCAGCCTCAGTAAGCAAGTTTCTAAGAGAAGAATTAGAGTTAAAAATAGATGAAGAATATTTTTGGACAGACTCACAAGTTGTCCTAGGATACGTAAACAACGAAGCTCGAAGATTCCATGTCTTTGTCCCCAACAGAGTTCAGAAAATTCGGGAAATGACAAATCCGGAACATTGGCATCACATTGATACAAAGCATAACCCGGCAGATCATGCTTCAAGAGGTCTGAATGTAACAGAATTGAAATTGGTTCACCGGTCCAGAGTTCCTTTGGGAAAAGGAGATCATACCCAGTGAAGGTTACACAGAATTGTCTATGGGTGATCCAGAAGTAAAGGTTGTACAAACATTGAGCACTGCTGCCAAGTGACAAGATGACATACTTGAAAGACTAGCCAGATGTTCAAAAGGATGAAGACAAACTAGTAAGAAGAGCGTTGTTACAAATAGGAGACTCAAAACTTGACAAAAAGGGAAAACGTCTCACTACTCCACTCAGGTTGGAACGTCCTATACAGAAGTTAGTTGTTCTACTTGGGAGTGATAAAAGACACTTGGAAGTTGAGAACCTGATAGAAAATTCCCCAAATTCATGTTCACATCCTACTATAGAGAAGAAGAATTATAGGTAATTTTGGTGGGAGTGTAGCTGGCCAGCTAGAACCTGTCCTAGGTCACTAATATAACCTACATGTATATACAGCTAAACCTGCTAAGAACCTAATGTAGTGCACATGTGTATATGTGAGAGACAAAAGCAGAGTCATTCACTGTGATTTTATGCTTGGATGTCATATAACAGTTGTATGTTGTGTTCACAGAAGCAAAAGGAAAAATATGCCTTTAAGAATCATTTATTTATATGACAGAAGGGGTAAGCAATAACACAGTAGAATTCATACCAGAAAGCATCGAGTGAAAGGGGTTGTAAAGGAAAACATTTTTTTTCATAATAAGCATCATTTACCCGCAGACATTCCTCTTTTCACTTCCTCATTGTTTGTTGTTGCTCAGAAGTTGCTCTATTTCTTCTCTGTTCTGTTCACTTCCTGCTTGTTTGATTGTTACTCCCCACCGTGAAGGGAGGCTTTACTGCGGTGGTCAGTGACATGCCCCGCCCCCTCCTGGGAACTACATCTGTGTGGCAGGACACTCTCTACGTGTTAGAGACTTCAAGGAGGTGTGAATTACTGGGCGTGCCGCAGTGCAAGAAGTTATTTAACCATTTGTTGTGCTCTTTAAACCCACTGCTTCCATAGAGCGGCAATAGAGGAATGTCAGAGTAATAGACGGTCTTGTGGGACTGAAAAGTCAGAGATATCACAATTCTTCTAATGCCACAGCGCATGAGGCTCTTCATAGTGCTCAGGGGGCAAGTCCTGGGGGAAAAAGGGTGGGAACTCACCCAAGATTCCCCACCCACCTCAAAAAAATAATAATTGCATGTGTGTGTTTTATAGACGACTTTTTTTTAACAAATAAACTTTCCTCAGTCTGCACAATTACCCCCCAATCCCCCAGTCTGCACAATTACCCCCCAATCCCCCAGTCTGCACAATTACCCCCCAATCCCCCAGTCTGCACAATTACCCCCCAATCCCCCAGTCTGCACAATTACCCCCCTTCCCCCAGTCTGCACAATTACCCCCCAATCCCCCAGTCTGCACAATTACCCCCCAATCCCCCAGTCTGCACAATTACCCCCCTTCCCCCAGTCTGCACAATTACCCCCCAATCCCCCAGTCTGCACAATTACCCCCCAATCCCCCAGTCTGCACAATTACCCCCCAATCCCCCAGTCTGCACAATTACCCCCCAATCCCCCAGTCTGCACAATTACCCCCCAATCTGCACAATTACCCCCCTTCCCCCAATCTGCACAATTACCCCCCCAATCCCCCAGTCTGCACAATTACCCCCAATCCCCCAGTCTGCACAATTACCCCCCCAATCCCCCAGTCTATACAATTACATTACAATTACAATTACCCGTGCGCCCCCGCGCATGCGCTGAAACAGACTTCTCCTGGCGCTGTCAGTATTGGTAAGATTCCTGTTTCTCTTATCATGACATTGCCCCCCCCCTACGGGCAGCCTCCGGATGCCCAACTGGGCCAACCTACTTGGGTGTGCCCTTTTATAGGCCCGGACCAGTCTCTGAGCGTGAATGTTGGCCTCTGGTTCCCAGGAGTTTTCTTCTGGGCCGTAGCCTCTCCATTTCACCAGGTATTGAACCTGGTTACGTCTCTTCCGACAATCCAGGATGGATTCCACCTCGAACTCCTCCTCGCCGTCGATAAGTACTGGTGTGGGCGGACCAGCATTCCAGTTGGGAAAAGGATCCGGGACTGTGGGTTTGAGCAGTGCCACATGAAAGACTGGATGAATCCTAAAAGAAGCAGGTAATTTCAATTCGTAGGCCACTTCATTAACCCTTCTGAGTACCTGGAAGGGACCAACAAACTTAGGACCAAGTTTCTTGGTTGGGCAAGCTAGTTTTAAGTTCAAAGTGGATAAATAAACTTGGTCCCCTGGTACCAGATTAAGTTGTCCTCTCCTCTTTCTGTCAAAGACCTCCTTATTATAGTCCTGGGTTCTTGCCATTGTTTCCTGGAGTATTTTGTTATTGGTGGAAAAAAAATCCAAGGTTTCCTGAACAGCTGGTACTGAGCATTCCGGAATATGGTTGGATAAGAACAGAGGATGAAAGCCGTAGTTGGCAAAGAATGGGGACTGTTGGGTAGCTGAATGGATTGAGTTATTGTAGGCAAACTCTGCAAGGGGCAACAGAGAAGCCCAATCATCCTGTGAAAAACTGGAGAAACATCGCAGGTATTGCTCGAGCGTCTGGTTGGTGCGCTCGGTCTGGCCGTTGGTCTGTGGGTGGTACGCAGATGAAAAGGAAAGTTCAATCTTCAGCGCCCCACATAACGCTTTCCAGAACCTCGAGGTGAATTGCACCCCACGGTCAGATACAATATTAGCAGGTATACCATGGAGCCTTACTACTTCTTTAATAAAAAATTTTGCTGTTTCGGCAGCCGAAGGTGTCCCTACCATCGGTAGGAAGTGCGCCATTTTTGAAAGTCTGTCCACCACTACAAAGATGGTAGTATAGTTTTCAGAAGGAGGTAACTCAACAATAAAATCAATTGAAATCATTCTCCAAGGTTTCTCTGGAACAGGCAGTGGTTTAAGTAACCCCCACGCTTTGGTTCTGCTACCCTTGTGTTGGATACAGGTGGCACAGGATTCCACATAGCTTTTGCAATCTTGTAATAATTGAGGCCACCAGAAGGTACGCTGGATGAGTTCGGCTGTCTTGTGGATTCCGAAATGTCCGGCTAGTTTGTGGTCATGGCAGGACTTGAGAATTGTCAATCGTAGTTGTTGAGGCACAAAAATCTTGTTTTTGTTCCATAGCATGCCGTCTCTTAACTGCAGAGTAAGGTCTGGAGATGAGGGAATTGATGAAGAGGCCTGCTTAATTTGAGACAGAAGATCTCCCTGTAACATGAGAAAATTGCCAGGGGCGAGGATGGTGTCCGGGGAGGAAGGAGCTTCAGGCCCATGGAACATCCGGGATAGCGCGTCGGGTTTAGTGTTTTTTGATCCGGGTCTGTAGGTTATATGGAAGGAAAACCATGGCCTCAGTCTCTTAGCAACCTTTAAATATTCCAAGTTCTTGTGATCTGTATAGATCAAGATGGGGTGAGCTGCACCCTCCAGGAGATAACGCCATTCCTCAAGGGCTGCCTTGATTGCTAAAAGTTCCCTGTCCCCAACGTCATAGTTTCTTTCAGCTTCGGAGAGTTTGCGGGAGAAGAACGCAACTGGATGCAGAAGGGATTTGGGTCCTTGTCTCTGGGAAAGCACTGCTCCGACCGCCACCTCGGAGGCGTCCACTTCCAGGATAAAAGGTAGAACTGGATCAGGATGTTTTAGGATGGATGCTGAAATGAAAAGGTTTTTCAGGGTAGAAAAAGCCGCTTGAGCCTCTGGGGACCACTGGAACCGGATACCCTGTTTGGTCAGACCTGTGATGGGAGCAATTATGGAAGAGAAGTTTTTGATAAATTTTCGATAAAAATTTGCAAATCCCACGAAACGCTGGACTGATTTCTTATCGGTGGGAGCGGGCCAATCTGTAATGGCGGTGACCTTCTGAGGGTCCATCTTGACACCGTCGATTGAAATGATGAGACCTAGGAACTGAATGCTCTCTCTTTCAAACTCACATTTCTCCACTTTAGCATACAGACTGTGTTGACGGAGCCGGGCTAGGACCTTTTTGACATGACTTTGATGATCTGACAGGGAGGAAGAGAAGATCAGGATGTCATCTAGGTAAACAATAACGAATAAATCAAGATAGTCTCTGAAAATGTAATTTACAAAATGTTGGAACGTGGCTGGGGCATTGCAAAGGCCGAAGGGCATCACCAGGTATTCGAAATGCCCAAAACGAGTACGAAATGCGGTTTTCCACTCGTCGCCATCCCTTATGCGGACGAGGTTGTAAGCCCCACGGAGGTCAAGTTTAGTAAAGATTGTGGCTGCTCCGAGTCTCTGAAATAGTTCAGGAACAAGAGGGAGAGGATACCTGTTCTTAATCGTGATTTTATTTAAGTCCCTGTAGTCTACGCAGGGGCGTAGAGAGTGATCCTTCTTTTCCACAAAGAATATACCGGCCCCCGCAGGGGATGTGGAAGGGCGGATGAACCCCTTCTCGAGATTCTCATCAATATAAGATTTGAGAGTGACCAACTCTAGCCCAGTCAAAGGAAATATTCTTCCAAACGGAATTTCTGCTCCAGGTAAAAGTTCAATAGGGCAGTCGTAGGACCGGTGTGGAGGTAACGTCTCTGCTCCTCTTTTGCTGAATACATCTAAGAAACTATGATAGGCTTCTGGGATTAATTGACGGTTCTCCTCTTCGGATTCTAAACACATCAAAGAAGGAGGGGAACTGGCCGGCTTCTGAAGGCAGTGTTGTCGACAGTAAGAGGAAGAAAAGTGGATTGTCCCAGATTCCCAGTCAATCTGAGGATTATGGGCTTTCAGCCAAGGCATACCCAGAATGACCGGAAACATTGGGGATTCAATAATGTCCAGACAGAGTAGTTCCCGGTGGTCCTTAGAGATGAGCGCGTATAGGGGAATTGTCTCTTGGGTAACTGGGCCGGATTTGATAGCCGATCCGTCGGCTAAATGGACGGTAAGTTTCTGGTGTCGTGGTCGTAGAGGAACTCCATGTCGGAAGGCAAAGGAGGCGTCCATAAAACCGCTGCAAGCACCAGAGTCAATAATTGCGGGGACTTGGAGGTTCCTTCCTGGAAGCTGTAGGGAGATTGAAACAGCCAGGTGAGTATTATTATTACGTAAGACAGAGAAGAGAGCCGGTGAGGGGACTGAACACTTACGGAACTTGACGGGGCAGGTGTTTACATAGTGCCCGGATCCTCCACAGTACATGCAAAGGTTATTGGATCGACGCCTTTGACGCTCCTCCGGAGTCAGGGATGGCCGAAGTAGGCCTATTTGCATTGGTTCTGGATGATCGATGGGGTTTGGTCTGGGACCTGAAGGAGGCAGATGTGGTGGGCCAGGTACTCGTGGCATCATCCATATGGGACGTGTGGGGCCGGATGTGCGTTCAGCACGGCGTTCCCTCAACCGTCTGTCGATCTGAACGGAGAGGAGGATGAGGGCTTCAAGTGTTGCGGGGATGCCCACTCGGGCTAATTCGTCTTTTAAAGATTCTGAAAGTCCCATACGAAATTGGTGACGCAGGGCAGCATCATTCCAGTTGGTATCGGAACTCCACTGCCTGAATTCAGCTACATATTCCTCCACTGCTCTGCGTCCCTGCTGTAAGGCACATAATGCTGCTTCAGCGGTAGCTGCTAGTTGGGAATCCTCATAGATAAGGTCCATGGCTTGGAAGAAAGTGCTGAGTAGGTTAAGACTTTCCTCCTTGCGTTCTAGAAGACGATGCGCCCAGGTCTGAGGTTCGCCAGACAATAACGAGATAACGAAACCTACTTTTGTGGCCTCAAGTGAAAAGGTCCTGGGTTGTAAGGCAAAAAAAAGTTCACAGGCGTTGCGGAAAGCTCTATATTTGCTGCGATCTCCAGAAAATCTCTCCGGGAAGGGGACTCTAGGTTCCGGTGGCAGCATCACTACAGAAGGGGCAGCTGCGGTTCCAGATGCTGCAGGTGCTGTTGTGGACAGAGTTTGGACACGTCCTTCCAGGCGGGTATATCCTTCTTGTAAAGTCCGTACGGCCGCGGTGAGGCCATCTAGATGGCGGCATAAGTCCTCCATGGGAGACGCCCCCTGCGTGGGCTCGGACATGGCTGACCAGTACTGTCACGTACCTGGTTATGGAGCCCAATGTGCAGGGAGCGGCCTCTCGTAAGCCTCTGACTCAGGAACCCCTGGTAGAGCAGACAGGGGGTACAGAGTCTGGAGGGACACAAGTGCCTGGTGGGAAGCTGGAGATGGACCGGAAGAGGAAGTGAACAGGTGTTGACGAGGTCCTAGCAGAAATCCAGCAAACACAGGAACGGTGTTGTAGCACTTGTGAATAGGAGCCAAGGGATTGTCAGACACTGGATCAGGCACCAATCAGGAGACGGAGACAGGTACGAGGGTTGAATCAGGTTCAGACCGGGTCGGTGAATCAGGTAAGCAGACAGCAAGGCGGGTTCAAGCAGAGTCGGTAGTCGGATCAGGCCGGGGTCAGAGGCAGGCTGCAGGCAGAGAAGGATCAACGGAAGCCGGGTCAGGTATTCGGTAATCAGGCAGACAGGTAACAGGTTCAGATTCAGTCAGGAATTGCTGCAGACTGGTCAGCAAGATACAGTGGGATCAGATGGTTTAAATAGCGGTTCTTGGCGCCGAAATGACGTCAGCGCACGCGCGCGCTCCCGCCGCGCGCGCCGCGTGCACGCTCGTGCCGCGTACATCGCGCGCCCTCGCGCATGCGCTGAAACAGACTTCTCCTGGCGCTGTCAGTATTGGTAAGATTCCTGTTTCTCTTATCATGACAACAATGCAGATTTGTGATGCACACCCCCCTCTATCATATCTTACAATACGGTGTCATTTTTTTTTTTTTACCAAAAATATGTAGAAGAATACGTATCGACCTAAACTGAGAAAAAAAAAATATATATATTTTTTTTTTTAAATGGGCTATTTATTATAGCAACAAGTAAAAAATATTGCCTTTTTTTTGTTTATAGCGCAAAAAATAAAAACCGCAGAGGTGATCAAATACCACCAAAAGAAAGCTCTATTTGTGGGGAAAAAAGGATGTCAATTTTGTTTGAAAGCCACGTCGCTCGACCGCGCAATTGTCAGTTAAAGCGACGCAGTGTCGGAAGCTGAAATTTCACCTGGTCAGGAAGGGGGTTTATGTGCCCAGTAAGCAAGGGGTTAACATCTATTTATTCACAAGTAGACTGTTGTGTTCCCTTCCCCCGGGTGAATTTCAATATTTTTCATAATTCTCCATGGATTTTGCCATGGTTTTTTTTAAATATGAAAGCAAACTTTAAAATACATTTGTATTAATTTTGTATTTTGAGTCTTAAATGATCAATGAGAAACATTTGTTAATCCTTCGCAATGAGAAATAAATGGATTTAAGATTAATCAACGAAAAATCATTTTTACGCATCAACAGTGACCATGCTGGTGTTGTATACGAATATGTTTTATTGTTACAATATGTAAATTATTAGATTTAATATAAGATGTTTTTCATAATATATAATTATGAAAACATACATTTTCGATGAATGGGCTAATATTTAGTTACATAGTTAGTCAGGTTGACAAAAGACACAAGTCCATCTAGTTCAACCATAAAATAATAATAATAATAGGGCTGTTACTGATCAAAATTTTTGTGTTCGATTAATCGTTTTATTTTTTAATCGATTAATCGACCAATTTCGATTAATTATAACGCACATACAGATCCAACTACTTTTAGCTGATCTCCTTGCAGACTGATTCCCAGTGCAGCTCCAACCACTGGAAACATGGATAGCAGGATACAAAAACCACACAAAGGCAGCGCTTGATGGGAATAGCATTAAAACTTTTATAGTCTTCAAGTAGGTAACCAAATAAATATTGCACTGGAGATAAAATCGATGTAGCTACATAAACTGTAAAAATGGTGCGAGTAATACCAAACGGTAGCAAAAGCAGTCATAAAAACATGTAGCTAAGTATGATACTGGTATAAAAATGTGTACAACGATACCACTGCTGAATCCAGATGAGGAGAGGTTAACATCAGTCCGTCGGCATGTAGATGTCCCGTGAAGGGAACTATCACAACTCCCAGTGGATGGCTGTAGAATCTCAGGGTGATAGAGGGAAGTGATAGAGGGAAGTGTAACAGCCCTGGCATGTGGCAGATAGGAAGGTCCCGCTGGCATGCAGATATGAAGGCACAGCAAAGGAGCCCTTCAGATGGACACGGCAAGCCCCGCCGGTGTCCGTGACATCACCGGATCTCCGACGGAACTCCCCGAAGGCCCAGAAGCCGGCGGAGAGGTAAGTACCAATAAAAATAATTTTAAATCGATCAAAAGAATTTTGATCGATCAAAAAAATTAAAGATTAATCGATTAATTAAAAGTTAATTTGCACAGCCCTAAATAATAATAATAATATCCTACAATCCCATATGCCCAACTCCATACCCACAGTTGATCCAGAGGAAGACAAAAAAAACCCAGAAGAGCGATGATCCAATTTGCTACAGGAGGGGAAAAAATTCCCTCCTGATCCCCTGAGAGGCAATCGGATATCCCCCGTATCAACTTTACCTACAAATCTTATTACTCAGTTACATTATGTGCATTTAGGAAAGTATCCAGACCTTTCTTATAGTAATCTACTGATCTGGGAGTCTGAGGGAGTCTGTTCCACATTATCTCTGCTCTTACTGTGAAGAAACCTTTTTGTATTTGGAGGTGAAATCTCTTTTCCTCGATGTAAAGAGTGCCCCCTTGTCCTCAGTGTTAACCGTAAAGTGAATAACTCAACACCAAGTTCACTATATGGACCTCTTATATATTTGTACATGTTGATCATATCCCCCCTTATTCTCCTCTTCTCAAGAGTGAATAAATTCAGTTCCTCTAATCTTTCCTCATAGCTGAGCTCCTCCATGCCTCTTATCAGTTTGTTTGCCCTTCTCTGCACTTTCTTCAGTTCCCCGATATCCTTTTTGAGAAGTGGTGACCAAAACTGGACTGCATATTCCAGATGAGGTCTTACTAATGATTTGTACAGATTATGTCTCTCTCCCTGGAGTAGGACTTCAATCACTTTGGAAACTGCAGCTTGGCATTGCATGCCATTATTGAGATTATGATCAACTGAAACCCCCAGATCCTTCTCCACTACAGATCCCCCCAGTTGTACTCCCCCTAGCATGTATGATGCATATACTTAGCCCCTAAGTGCAGAACTTTACATTTATCAACATTAAAGCTCATCTGCCACTTAGTCGCCCAATTAGACAGAGCATTGAGGTCGGCTTGTAAATTGGAGACATCCTGCAAGGACATTATTCCACTGCATAGCTTGGTGTCATCTGAAAAGACAGAAATGTTACTTTTGATCTCAGACCCAATATCATTTATAAATATATTGAAAAGTAAGGGACCCAACACCGAACCTTGGGGTACACCGCTGATAACCTTGGACCGTTCAGAGTAAGAATCATTAACCACAACTCTCTGAATTCTGTCTTTCAGTCAGTTATTTATCCATTCATCCATTGGGTCACATATTTATTGTAATTAGCCAATGTGCTGATATTTGGGGCTCTGTATCTTTAAATTTCCACAGTAAAATTACACCGTATTGTAAGATATGATAGAGGGGGGTGTGTGTGACACATCTGCATTGTAAACGTATTGGTCCAATGGGAGAATTTCTTTTAAATCTATTTTGAAGTATTGAAAAAAAAACACTATGTAACCAATGGCTGATATTTGGGGCTCTGTACCTTTAAGTTTCCACAGTAAAATTACACCGTATTGTAAATATTACAGAGAGGGGTGTGTGTGTAACAACGCTGTGTAATCATTATTTTATATATTATGTTATGTTATATCTAGTTTTCCTGTGTTGTATATCCAACCAAAAAAACGTGTCTGATAGCATGACCACTGATTTAGAACTGTCTGATGGCTTGACTCCAGTGTTTCAGGGGACAGTCCCCTGATTGAGGACACTGTCCCCGGACCAAGTCTGTCCCCGGTTTTGTCCCAAGATTGGATTTAATAGGGGGCAGGGGCAATTTCAAAGACAATCAGTGCAGAATTAAAAGAAAAAAATTTGAATTACACCAATTTTTTCCATTATCTGTGCCCCTTTCTGATGATCATGTGCTGGTCGGAGCGGAGGGAATATTTCTTCAGTTTCGGGTGCATGCCCATTCAGCTCCACTCGCATGTTCTTCTGCCTTGGCTCAAATCCTGGCCAGCCACCTGCCTATCTCCTTGCCTTCCCTGGCGGAGTGATCTTCCTCCGCTCCCCATCCAGTAGTAGCCGGGACCCGGAGAGTAAGACTTGAGAGGCTGTGAGGCGGGCGGCAAAGGGCAGAGAGTCGCTGATTGCCGCCATTACTAGTAAAGAAAAAAATATGTCCCAGGATTTAATTTTAAAAATCTGGTCACCTTAATTTACACCCAGTAACCCCGTCATGTCCGTCCTCTTCCTCCATAGTCACTGTGACGTCTTTTATCTCCAGCAGATGATAATACACACATATATAGTGTGGAGACCTAGATTAACCCCTTCAGGGTCAGAACATTCCCCACTTACAGGGCCGGAACATTCTCTTCATTTTAGTTTATACTAGGGTTGTCCCGATACCACTTTTTAGGACCGAGTACAAGTACCGATACTTTTTTTCATGTACTCGCTGATACCGAATACCGATACTTTTTTTTAAATGTGTCCCTAAATGCAGCCATGTCCCCCACAGATGCAGCCATGTCCCCCCACAAATGCAGCCATGTCCCCCCACAAATGCAGCCATGTCCCCCCACAGATGCAGCCATGTCCCCCCACAGATGCAGCCATGTTCCCCCACCCGTGGAGGCCCGTCCATAGGGGGCACCTGGGCGCCCCCCCCCTCCTGTAGTCAAAAAAAATATAAGAAAAAAAAAACGGGCCCTTTAAGAATTTTTTTTCCCTTTAAAATGTCCTTTTACCAATACTAACTGCACTATGTGGCGCCAGCCACGTGCATTATGGGAAGCGCTACGTCAATGCAATCACAAGATTGCAGATGCAGCGCATCATTTGCAGGCTTTTGTCCTGCCTTGTGGCGCTTTCAGAAGCGCCACAGATTCTGCCCAGCGCTCGTAGTATCTATTACTACGGCCGGGCAGTTTGATTGACAGCTGAGTTGGATCATGATGTCACTTCCTGTCTTCTCTCTCATTGCGCCCGAGAGAGAAGACAGGAAGTATGAGGAGTAGGTTCCTCCATGCATTTGATGGGACAGGCACTGGCAGTGGAGTGTGAAGTGCACTGGAAACACAATGATGGACTGAGACTGAGTGCCAGAAAGGGATCCATAACGGCAGAGGGGGGGAAGGGGAAGCAGCAGCAGCTCTGCATATGCAGGGAGTCAGGACTGAGGGAAGTAAATGTTTCACTCACTCTGACAACAGCTGATAACAGCTCTCTGCACTCTTGGGCATAGTCTATTTTTTTGCAGGAGAGAGAGATACCGATCTTCCCCTGTGACAGTTTGCCATTGAAGTGCTGCTATCTCACTGACTGGTAAAACGTGTCTCCAGTTACAGTTAAACTGTCCCAGCAGTAAGTAAGGCTGAGCCTGAATGTACACTGAGGGCCAGATTCAGGTAGGACTTATGCCGGTCTATCTCGAGATGTGCTGCCTAAGTCTAAATTTGTGCCGGAATATCTATGCACCGTACCCACAGAACTAGATACGCACCAAAATAGGCTATTCCCGACCGGCCTAACTTGCCTACGTCGGCACATCCTAGGCGCACATTTATTCCGTCCACCATTGATTTCCTATGCAAATGAGGGAGAAACGCCGGATCCCGAACATAGGCCCGTTCGGTGCAGGATAGGCGCGGTGTGCCTAAGCTGTTTGGCCGGCCTGAAGTTACCCCTCATAAAAGCAGGGGTAACTTTGCACCAGACTTGCTCAAGTCAGCTGGAGAGCACAGACGAGCTGAGCAACCACACTTGCAGGACAACACATGGCAGCCGTGGTCTTAGCACTACTAATGGGTCCCCCATCAGGGGGGTACAGGCAGTACACCTGTAAGGGGCCGCGGGTCCCCAGGGGCCCGGATGAGAACCCCCTTAAAAAATAAAAAAACATTTTTTAGGGGTCCGGAGGCCACCAGGGCCCCAGATGGCAACCCCCCTTTTTTTTATAAAAATAAATGACCAGATAAAGGGGGCTCTCCTCTGGGCCCTTTAATAATAATAATTATATATATATTTTTGTCCGAAAGGCACTGGCCGTGAACTTGTTCTGCATACAGACAGCAGAACCTTTTCTGCTCTTTTGTCCGATGGAGCGTACAGACGGTTTGATTATACGACAAAACACATCCATTGGAATATTCGATAGTGTGTGCGATCCTTTAGCCTGTAGGGTTCAATATTGGGTTGGTCCCGCCCTTTGCAGCTATAAAAGCTTCAACTCTTCTGGGAAGGCCGTCCACAAGGTTTAGGAGGGTGTCTATGGGAATGTTTGACCGTTCTTCCAGAAGAGCATTTGTGAGGTCAGGCACTGATGTTGGACAAGAAGGCCCGGCTCACAGTCTCAGCTCTAATTCATCCCAAAGGTGTTGGGGTCAGGACTCTGTGCAGGCCAGTCCAGTTCCTCCACCCCAAACTCACTAATTTATGTCTTTATGGTCCTTGTTTTGTGGACTTGTCCAAATCATTTGATGAAAGGGGGTTATGATGTGGGGTTGTTTTCAGGAGTTGGACTTGGCCCCTTTAGTTCCATTAAAGGGAACTCCTAAGGCGTCAGCATACCAAGACATTTTGGACAATTTCATGCTCCCAACTTTGTAGAAACAGTTTGGGGAGGGCCCCTTCCTGTTCCAACATGACTGCTCACCATAGCACAAAGCAAGGTCCATAAAGACATGGATGAGCAAGTTTGGGGTGGAGGAACTTGACTGGCCTGCACAGAGTCCTGACCTCAACTCGATAGAACACCTTTGAAATGAATTAGAGCAGAGACTGCAAGCCAGGCCTTTTTGTCCATCAAAAAAATATAAATAAAAATATATTAAAAAAATATATATATAAAAAAAAAGGGGGGTTCCCACCCGGCCCCTGGGGACCCCCGGCCCCCTTACTGGTGTACTGCCTGTACCCCCCTGATGGCGGCTCTGGTCATAAGTCTCCATTGCTGTTATGAGGGCTAACATCTCCTGGGTGTTAAAGTTATTTTCCTATTCTGCCTGTGGGGAACGGGAGCAGCCATCTCACAGCAAAAGTACCTTCCCTGGGGGGGGGGGGGGGAATACAACTGGATGTACTTTTGCATCGGCCGAGCGCATGTCTGTTGCTCAAAATATGGGACGACGCTCTCGAGGCCGCAAACGAAGGAGAATCCTGTCTTCTGGTTCTGTTGGACCTAAGTGCAGCCTTCGACACAGTAGACCACAAGCTCTTATTGACTCGGCTATCTGAAGTAGCCAGAGTCGCAGAAGGCGATTTATCTTGGTTCTCCTCTTTTTTGAAAAACCGTTCGCAAATAGTGAAGCTAGGACCCTTCACTTCTGCGAAACGCACATTATCGTGCGGAGTCCCTCAAGGATCCCCTTTGTCGCCGGTGTTATTCAACATCTATCTTCGCCCTCTTTTTGAGATTATTAGCAGCCAAAAACTGCTTTACCACTCATATGCAGACGACACGCAACTGTACTTCCGCATTTGCAAGAAAAAGGATCATCACCTCAATCTAGAGACATGTCTCTCTTTGATAGAGGACTGGATGACAAAGAGTTATCTTAAACTCAACGGAGCGAAAACAGAACTTCTCCTGTTTCACGCCAAGCGTATGAATCAACCTGCAACAACCTGGACACCCCCGCCTATTCTGGGCAAAATCATCACCCCTAGCGCCAAAGTCAAAAGTCTTGGGGTCATCTTTGACTCCTACATGACAATGGACGCACAAATAGGGTCAGTCGTCAGCGGATCTCACCATCTGCTGCGCCTACTACGTAGGCTTACTCCTTTTATTCCCAAGGAAGACTTGGCGGTTGTGGTGGGAGCAATTGTGAACTCCAGATTGGACTATGCAAATGCCCTTTACCTCGGACTCCCCAAGTACCAAATCGCTCGTCTACAAGTCGTTCAAAATACGGCCGCCAGACTTGTGACTGGAAAAAAACCCTGGGAATCGATCTCACCTTCACTGAGATCCCTTCACTGGTTACCAGTAAAAGACAGAATCACTTTTAAAGCACTCTGCATAGATGTATCCATGGGAATGCACCCCATTATCTATGCAAAAAAATAAAAGCTCATAATCCCAATCGCATTCTGCGATCCACCAATCAAAATCTACTCCAGATACCGAAAGCCAACTATAGGTCCAAAGGAGAAAGAAGATTCGCGGTCCAAGGTCCCAGACTATGGAACGCTTTACCAACCAGCATTCGGTTGGAGGAAAACCACTTAGCGTTCAGGAGAAATATCAAGACTCATCTCTTTTGATACCAAAGGAGACAGGAACAACAAGCGCCCAGAGGCGATTAAGTTCGCATGTGCTGCGCTATATAAGTTTTCATTCATTCATTCATCCACTGATCGGAGAGAAGAGACTCCCACCGAGCCGCAAAGACGTCCCCCCACCCGAGTCCCGGGTGGGGGCAGCCCTTCATGCGGAGGCGGTCTTGTCCCTGGGCTTGTCGGGCTTACGGGTCCAGTGCCATTTTTGGCCCCCAGCAGGCGCCTTGGCGCCCTGAAAGCCTTGGCCTGCTGCAGCGGGCGCGCAAAAAAAAGCTTAGGGGCAGTAAAGAAAAGCCCTTGCTTACGGCGGGGATCCTTCCCTCTCCCAGCCTGCGGGAGCAGCGTACTCTTACCTCCTGTGGCGGCTTCAATGATTTCATCCAAAGATGCCCCAAAGAGCCGGTCACCTTTAAAGGGTAGATCAATCAAGGCTTTCTTTGAGGATTGGTCCGCCGACCAACACTTAAGCCAGACCATGCGGCGGATTACCACCACATAGGCGGAGGCCCTGGAGAGCAAGGGATCGTATCCAGGGCCGACTCACAGACAAACTTCAGACCCTGCACCAACTGGTCAGCCAGGTCCACACAGGTCTCGAAGACGCCCTGCCCCTCCAGCTCCTGGAACAAGCACTTGGCTCGTTCGGTGAGCGTCTGTGACACCAGAGCCCCGGCCAGAGCCGGTCTAACAGCCGAATCCACTACGGTGAATAGGGAGCGGGCCACAGCCTCCACCCTCCTATCAGCGGGATCCTTAAAAGCAGGAGCCCCTTCCACAGGTAACATGGTGGCCTTGCTCAGTCTGGACACCGGAGGATCCACTGACGGAGGAGACGCCCATTTTTTCACAAAATCCTCCTGAAAAGGATAACGGGCCGCAAAACATATAGGCACAGTAAAAGATTTCTGCGGTATCTCCCATTCCCTGTACAACAGCTTGTCCAAATATGGAACACAGGGAAATACTTTCGCGGTGCGGGTTGGTTTGTGGAAGCCAAAAGGGACCAACACCTCTGATTCCTCTGCCAAATCCTCCATTTTCAGAGTGTCCCGAACCGCAGAAATAAGAGCTCCAACAAAGGCTTTATCATGCCCTGACCCTGTATGAGAGTCGTCCTCACTGTCCGCGTGGGTAAAACCCCCCTCTGCTGACATGACAGAACCTGATGCAGAGGCTGCAGTAAGGTCTGATTCAGCGTCAGAGACATCCCCAGAAGTAGGCTCAGGGAGAGGGCGCTTTTTACCCCCCTTCTGACCATTTGCCGACTCGATTCGGGTGAGAAACACCTCAAGGACCGCGGTCATAGGCTCTAAGGAGACAGCAGAGGTAGAGGCCTGAGGGGTTAACTGTGGCATAGCAGGGGTGGAGGCGCCAGAATCAGACTCCATTGCGCCCACCGCAGCACTACAAAGCAGACAGACCCACCGGACAACTCCTGGCTGAATAACAAAAGAAGGGGACCCCCGGAGGACTCACCACCCCACCCGAGCTGCGCTGTCCCTGGAGCTGGAAAACGCTGGGAGGAAGCCGCCTCCGCGCTGTGCTCTGCTGCCGATTCGCGGGCTTTTGCAGGCATTACAGGCACTAGAGGCTGGGACTCACCAAAAATGTGTGACAGAAAGAACACCATGCGGGCTTCAAGAAAATGGCCGCCGAGCGGAAAAACTATTGTTTTTGGCGCGAACACGTGGGGTTAACCTTTGCAGCGCCGGTCAAAATTATCACACAGCCAAGTCCCACACAGTACCTGCCAGACCCAGCAAAACACCACAGCAGCCCCGCACAGCGCACCCAGGCACACCAGTGGAAATGGCCCCCCTCAGAAGAGTCCCCCCCCTCGCAGCGCCCAGCATGGGAGAGGAGGTAGAGGAAGGGAGAGAGGAAAGCAGGCTAGACCCTCAATCGACCTCCCCGGGAAGCACCAGCCATACCTACCTTGCTAGGCAAGGCATCTACTTACCCGTCCTGCGACCACCAGCTGGCGACCTTCCTGACTGAACCAACATCCGCGAACGGCGTGGCAGTCGGCCAGACACACTGTGACAAGGCCATTGAGACCGGTCATATGTGTGCCCTAGAACCGAAGTTCCCCGGCCACCCCTGGAGCGACGGGGCCTAATGTGGACGACCTCGAGCAGAGCTGAGGCCGGCACACGCTCGATGGCCGAACATTGGACGACTACAAGGGTCACGGACCCAGCCTGTCACCCTGTCGGCAGTTGCTAGAAGATCACAGGATCCAAAAAGCAGGAACAAAAATAATAAAATGAAAAAATCGCGAAGAAAAAAGCCAGAGTACATGGACTCCAGCAGGCCATAACTCTCCTGATTAGGCAGAAAAAAACTGAGGCTGCTGTAGCAGAGTGGAGGATATATACCCGGGGGACCACGCCCCCTGGGAGGAGCTGTAGGAGCAAGTGTTGTTAAGACTGTATGTGCTGTTCTGCCTAACATCTCCTGGAGGAAGGATATATACCCTACAGTAAGGAGTGGTGTGTCCGTCCATGAACGAAAGAGAAATACGACGCGCCGTCGCAAGTACGCTCGTGAATCGGCGTATCTTTCTCATTTGCATAGTCAAATGAGAAATCGACGTAAATGCCACCTAGCGGCCGGCGTAACATTACATTTAAGATCCGACGGTGTAAGTGACTTACGCCAGTCGGATCTTAGCGTAAAACCGGCGTATCATGTTGTCAGAACATTTGGGGTTAAAAGAATACATATAAAAATCTTACATAATATATGTTTCATAATGTTCCATATACATGGATATGGTGAACTTAGCACAACCATCTTTCCCTGTTAAAGTTTAAATATAGGTTCTCAGGCATGAATAGACACTGCTTCTAGGTTGTAAGGAGCCTATCTGTGCCGTCTTCCAGGTCATTTCTGTTTAGGTTTGACACTTATAAGATAAGAGAATGAACACCCTGGCACAGCATGAGACTACGCACATGGTGGTCTTTATACTATGAGACTAGAGGGGCTTATTCACTATCCCAATGGAATTGTATATCTTAAATAGTATTGTGTCTTCATTATGCCATGACAATATATGTGTATTAGTAGTTCACATAGCATACTCGTAAATACATAGACATTATTGGGATCCCAGGTATAAGATCCTATAATATTTCAAAGTATTCGTTTAAAGAAACTTTCCTAGGCATGTGTGTAGATCAGTACACCTTATCTTAATCGTAAATTTCGGGGTCGCCTGAATGTCTAGGTTTGTTGTCATGTTGTTTGACATATATAACAACTTATGATGCTATACCAAGATTCAGGTCACAGGGGGTCATAAATCCTGGTTAACTCTGAATAACCCTAAAATTAGGGATTATTCTTTATACGCCACTGCCCCCTACAGGTTAATATCGGCATGGTTCAAGTTGGTCACCCACCAGAACATATTATCATGTGACATAGTCAGTCACGTGATAGGGGAATACACACCCACTTCTTTGGGAAGATAAAAGTATTACACAGGACAATCAAAAGGAGGTCGATGGGAGAAGCTTGATGGCAGAGAGATGGCAGGGCTGATGGCTGGAAGCTGCTCTGATCTCTGAAGGAAGCCGGAAGGAGGAGAGAGTGACCAAATATGTAAGGATTTCACAGGAATCCTTCATTAGGGCTTTCCCTTCTCAAACAGGACTCTTAATTACTGGTAAGATTGAATTTTGATTATTTACCTTTTTGGTAATTCGGAGGTTTTTCACATACACTCCACTAAGACCATTTAAATATACTTGGCAAATATAATTTGGGCGTTAATTATGTCTAACTGCAGTACGATAATTATATTCCAAATATTAGGAGACATACGCACATTACGTTTGTCTTTAAAAAGCTAAGTGCCAACAATTGTGGTTCGAGAGTGATGGCGTATGTGAAGATAGATCCTCACCAAATTTAACGAAAAGCTTGTGTACCATATAACATTTGTTATGTACACATATATAAGAAGTAGTAGCAAGAGATCTGTTTGATATTGAGAAGAAATAATGCAATGTCAAGGTTATGTAAATTAAGAACTAAAAGGTCTCAAGTTACGCCAGGATGATTTAAATAAGAGCTAGGAATATACCTTGTCATATAATGTAAATATCATCTGAACATTCAAGCGTCATTTATCTCTATTGTAGAAGCATATCATTTATTTGTTTTGATAAGAATTGTACCTGATTTTAATTTTTGCACTATATCTTTAGTTAATAAATATATATATATTAAATATTCATTTGTATTACTCGTCCTCAAAATAGCAAAAGAATTTTGATATCTTGTATCGTAGGAAATGTGTATATCTCCCAAAGCACAGATTACATATTTCCATACATACAATAATAATTTTATAAGTTCAGAATAAACATTCTGACGGTATATGTAGGCTCTATGCCGAGATACGTCAATGGTTCTGACGATGTTTTCTGAATAGAAAACAATGATACGCCGGCGGGAAATACGAATTACGCCGGTCTATCTGAAGATACACCGGCGTACTTCTTTTCTGAATCCGGCCCATAAATTGTAGAAAATTATATAACAAATTTTATTAAATAAGTTAAATCAGGACATCAATGTGTGTCCTAAAAAAAGGATAAAAGCCACATGCAAGTGCTATACAGATCCTATTTCATACAAAACAGACATAAGACCAAAATAGTCCAACCCGACAGCCGTTTCGGTATGATCCTTCTTCAGGGGATATTACAGACGATCATGGGGTCATACAGTTACATGTCTATTAAAAAAGGGGAGATATATATACATACATTATAGAGAAAAATAAAGTGCTGTTACAAATCCTAATGTACCACCAGCCACAGAATACAAGGTTGTTTGCTGTCAGGTGAACGCCTGTCGGCTCATTTTTAGGGCTTGTAATGGCCGGCACTTACTTCTGTATGCGTTTTTTCACTCCTGGTAGGTCAGTGTCCATGTTGTGGGACTATTTTTGCACAGCTAGTAAGTATTTTGTGGCTGCAAATATGACCTGAAGGTTTTTAATATTCGTCTGCCATTAAAGTCAATGGGGCCCGCCGTGAACTTGCGGTTCGCGGACATTTGCGATCGTTCGCGGTTAGCGTTTGCGAACTGTCCTGTCGGATGTTCGTCCATCACTAGTAGTGTCCACCACGTGTCTGTTACAAACTCAACATTGGCCCGGATTCACAAAGCACTTACGCCGGTGTATCTCGAGATACGCGGCGCAAGTACAAATATGCGCCGCCGTATCTATGCGCCGTACCCATAGAACTAAGATACGCCAAAAAACTGACTTCATCCGACCGGCGTAACTTGCCTACGCCGGCGTATAGTGGGCGCATAGTTACGCTGGACGCATTTGGTACTCCCATTGATTTTCGATGCAAATGAGGGAGATACGCAGATTCACGAACGTAGATGCGCCCAAGGCATGTTTTGAGCGATTTGCGTAAGGTTTACGTCCGGCGTAAAGTTATTCCCCATATTGGAGGCACAACTCATGCAAAGGTATGGACCAGGGAACGAACCCCATCGAATTTTACGTCGTTTACGCAGTACGTGAATAGGGCTGGGCGTAGGTTACGTTCAAGTCATAGGCAGTGATTCGACGTATCTCAACCAGTTGTTTCGATGTGATTGTGAGCATGCGCACTGGGATGCGTACGCATGCGCAGTTCATTTTAAGTGCTTGTCTGCAGCTCAGCCCATCATTTGCATGGGGTCACGCTTAATTTAAATGTATCACGCCCACTTCCACTCACGCGGACTTACGCCCAGGAATATACGCTACGCCTGCGCAGAGTTGGGAGCATCTGTTTTGTGAATTCCGTGTTTCCCTCTCCGCGCTGCGCCGGCGTAGAGTAAATAAGATACGCTACGGCGGCATAAATATGCGGCAATGTATGTGAATCCGGGCCATTTAGTATAAGTAGAAGATCCAGGGTCCATGTAAAGTCACAACCTCACCAGGCCTTCCTAGAAGATTGTCCGCATATTTGCTTCTCACATCACCACTTTATTCCCCCACTATGGGGTCTATTGGAAGCCACATTTCTCAGATTTACATTTATTAGAAGATTCAGTAA
This sequence comes from Rana kukunoris, assembly GCA_029574335.1. Lineage (NCBI taxonomy): Eukaryota > Metazoa > Chordata > Amphibia > Anura > Ranidae > Rana > Rana kukunoris. The sequence continues at coordinate 49,482 of JAJQKJ010000237.1, read as the reverse complement.
TATATTCTAGAACATTAGTTCTGATTTATTAAAATGTATACAAATTATTAACATTTCTCAGGTCTTCATACCCCCCCAAGAACAACTCCAGTAACTCCACCAATCACATCACTCTGATCAAGCTGTCCCGCGGCATCCTCTTCAAAGACAACACCTTCCATGAATAGATGGACACCGATCGTTTTTCTCCTGGGCCTTATGTCTTTGTTGAAGACGCAAACTGCATCACCCCCGATATACCAATTATTCCAGGAAGGGAATTTCATATCCTGCAAAAATAACTATTAACCTATTAAATCCCTCATATCTCATGTGTGAGGTCTCTTCCCGGGCCGTGCCGTTCTGACACTATTATTGGCAAGACCTTTCATTTGGAAAATAAAATAAAAAATACTCCTTTATGAGCATTGGACGGAAGTGACGCTTGTTGTGGCTTCCGCCAGTCAATGCTACACATAAAATAACAAAAATAAAAAATTGTTTTTTAACTGTATAAAATTAAAGTTAAACCCAGACACATAACCCCTAAAAAAAAGTTTGAGGCCCCACCCCCACATATACAAGCATAGCCTCACACATTGGGGGGTTACATGTTACATATCGCCGCACAGGCCGGAAGGAGAGCGATAATTCTATCACCAGACCTCCTCCGTAACACTAAACTGATGACCTATAGGGGGCTTTTAAAGCATCGCCTATAGAAAATATCGGGTAATGAAGTCTGTCGCCATGTCACAGGCGCACAGAAATGTAAGGTTTGTCATGTTGGGTATCTATTCACTCGGTGCAACCTCGGCTTTTATATTTTACCAGAAAATTGGGTCATTTATTGTGTTTTTTGTTCCCATAAAATGCACTTTATTGTGTTTTTTTGCTGAAGTTTGGCGTTTCCTAGACTGTTGTGATAATATTGTGTGACATAACACAATTGGAACTACCACTATTATATTATTTATAATCTTCAGGCCTAAAATGATTTATTAACTCCTCCCACCCCATAGCAGAATAATAGCCAAGCGGGGGCTCCATTATCCTGATTGGACATCATATGACATTCCAGAAGAATAAGCCGCTCGGGCGCACAGCGATCAGTGGTGAGGTGTGTCGCTCTGAAACATTGCATCTCCGATCTCAGTAAAGAGCCTATGACTTGGGCTCTATACCATGTGATCAGCTGTGTCCAATCAAAGCCAATCACATGGTAACCAGGAAGTGCCGGTTATCGGCTTTCCTTTATTCATGCTGACAAGGCGCGAGTAGAGGAGAGCCAATCAGCGGCTCTCCTGACAGGGGGGAGGGGTCTGCTCTGATATTCAGCATTGATTATTAGTACAGGCCCATCAGCGATGATTCCCAGTGATGCCAATCAGTGCCCACCTGGAATGCTTGTCAGTACCTCCTGATCAGTGCCACCCATCAGTGCTGCATATTAGTGCCTCCTCATCAGTGAAGGAGAAAACTTATTTATTTACAACATTGTATAACAGAAACAAAGAAAAAACTTTTATATTCATAATTTTTGGTCTTTTTTTATTTGTAGCACAAAAAATAAACCCCCCCAGAGGTGATCAAATACCCCCAAAATAAATCTCTATTTGTGGGAAAAAAACATAAAAATTGTCACATGACCGAGTAATTGTCATTCAAAGTGTGAGATCGCTGAGAGCTGGAAATTGGCCTGGGCATGAAGGTGGGGGGGCGGCGGTGTCCGGTATTAAGGGGGTTAAACATGCGGGCAAAAAAATAACCCCACAAAAAAGGGTTAAAAGAAACGTTCACCTTCGGGAAGATGTTACATGTTCCTGCAGCGGCTCAGCGATCCGATCCCTCTGTGTGACAGCAGTGCAGGGAGAAGTTCCCTGTACCGGCTGTCACTTTATGAAAAGAGCGCGGCCGTGCCATTCATTCACAGAGTTCTGTCCTTTGCCGATGGCGGCTTGTAGTTTTCAATGAACTCCCACACCCTTTAACAATGTCCACTCTGATGTCCAGCAACATTCATATGGAAGACATTTCCCGCACTCAAGGCACTAATACACCTCGAGGGGGGTCCCTGATGTACAGGAAGACAGGACTTCAGTGAGGAACAATTCACTCACTCGGGACAGGAATATGGCTTCTCCCCTGTGTGGGATTTCTGATGTGTGTAAAGATTGGACTTCACTGAAAAACATTTACCACACTCAGGACAGGAATACGGCTTCTCCCCCGTGTGAGATCTCTGATGTGTGTAAAGACTGGACTTCACTGAAAAACATTTCCCGCACTCAGGACAGGAATGCGGCTTCTCTCCTGTGTGAGATCTCTGATGTCTGTTAAAACTGGAATTGTCTAAAAAACATTTCCCACACTCAGGACAGGAATACGGCCTCTCACCTGTGTGAGATCTCTGATGTGTATAAAGATGGGACTTCTGTGAAAAACATTTCCCGCACTCAGGACAGGAATACGGCTTCTCCCCTGTGTGAGATCTCTGATGTGTGTAAAGATGGGACTTCAAAGAGAAACATTTCCCGCACTCAGGACAGGAATACGGCTTCTCCCCCGTGTGAGTTCTTTTATGTCTGTAAAAATCGGACTTCTGTGGAAAACATTTCCCGCACTCAGAACAGGAATACGGCTTCTCCCCCGTGTGAGATCTCCGATGTCTGTTGAAACTGGAATTGTCTGAAAAACTTTTCCCGCACTCAGGACAGGAATACGGCTTCTCTCCTGTGTGAGATCTCTGATGTGTATTAAGATCAGACTTCTGTGAAAAACATTTCCCGCACTCAGGACAGGAATGCGGCTTCTCCCCTGTGTGAGATCTTTTATGATTATTAAGATTGGATTTAGAAGAGAAACACTTCCCGCACTCAGGACAGGAAATCCTCTTATCTGTTGGAAGGACGGCACCGTCCCGCACAGTCTGAGGTTCCTCAGGATAAGAGGAATACGATGGTCCGGCACCGTCCCGCACAGTCTGAGGTTCCTCAGGATAAGAGGAATACGATGGTCCATCTACACTGTGTGGTGCCGGATGGACATTTGAGGTAGTCGGGTTTTCTCCTGGACTATACTGTGTGATGTCCTCATCTTCTACTTTACAGTCTGGAGACAAAGTGAGACAATCCTCTGAGATTTTCCTCATCTCCCGTCCATCTACTAAAATAGAAATACAAAGATTATTACTAGACATGAGCTGATTGGTTCCCCTAAACCAGGACTCCGCCCACATCAGGCAGCTTTGTCTCTGAGGATCTTACAATTCCCCTCTCCTGGTCTAGCTCCGGTGGATCTAATTATGGACTGTTTACTATAGGGACATCCCCGCTGTGTGTGATGCACAACACAAGAGGAGGAGAGAGAGAGAGGGGGGGAGGGGAGCGCTGCAGCTCGAAGTGGCGCCAGCGCAGTCCAGTCCTGCCTCTTTGTGTCCCCTGGCTGACAGTTTTCTGGCTGATCTCATCAGCCAGGAAATAATCAGCCTGATCCACTCAAATTGCGAGCAGGCGAGTGGAATTTTTGAGGGCTGACATAGAGTGTATAGTGCAGGGGTCAGGAGTATATAATGTACAACATAGAGTATATAGTGCAGGGGTCAGGAGTCTGTAATGTACAATATAAATGATATAGTGCAGGGGTCAGGAGTATGTAATGTACAATATAGAGTATATAGTGCAGGGGTCAGGAGTATGTAATGTACAATATAGAGTATATAGTGCAGGGGTCAGGAGTATATAATATACAATATAGAGTATATAGTACAGGGGTCAGGAGTATGTAATGTACAATATAAATGATATAGTGTAAGGGTCAGGACTCATAATATCGGAATTCAGTAATCAGTGGTAGATTATTTTTTACATGAGACAAGTTGCAGAGATCCCACACCTCTGCCCCCCGTCTCCTGAGACTGCACTCAGTGACTTGGGTCTGAGACTATACAGACATATCCCTCCACCCGGCACAGCCAGCAGACAACAGAGTTAGTAACCCGGGAGAATTGTCTGTCAGAGATCTTGCCATGGGGGCGTGACCGGATGGAGGAGTGAGTGTGAGTGAGTGCAGCTGTGCGTGTCTCCTCTCCTCTCCGCTCCATGCTGATTTCCTAGGCTGATACTGCTGTCTACACGCTGCCTTGCTGAAGGAGGAGTGGACGGGTGATACAGTCATTTACTCACCGCCGCGGCTGTTTCCAGTGCTACCCGAACTGGTACATGGGTGCCTAGTCCTCTGAGCCTAGCCTCGCTCTGCTCTCTCGCAAATCACCGCAAAGGAATACACGGAGCCTGCAGCTGTCAGCTGTCCACAATCTGTGAGGAGAAGGAGGAGAGATAGGACAGCGCGGTGTAAGGGAGATAAGAAGCTGCCGAGTAGAGAGCAGATGGAGATCCTGGGAAGCAAGCACTGAGATACGGACTACTGGAAAGCTGCTGGGAGCGGTGATATTGCAGTGAACAGAAGGCACACAGACTACATGGGACACGTGAGTAGCAGCTCTTAACAGACTGTGATAGGCTGCTGAGCAGGAGTTTTGTTTTGGATTGACATCATCACTGAACTGCTCTGTCCTTATGCTGTGTTTCACTGAATGTTTTTTTTTATAAATTATAATGAGATCTGTGGAATTCTATACCCTCTTCAAGGCTAAATGCCTCAGTTGATCCTTTTTTGCTTGCTGAAAGGAAAAAGTGTAAACCTGTGCTGAGATTTATGCACTATCAAGGATTGTTTGGCTGCTGGCGGATGGGCCCCTCATATATGCTTGCCTGATTGCCTTATTGACCCTATAGTACCACAGCTGACGACTGTTATTTGAGAGCTGATAATTGCTATGTGTTGCTGTATTGGATCATTTATGGAATGCTAACACCGTTTAAACTCTGCACACTTTTATCCCTCTTGAGTACTGTATATCCGCATATGACCCATCCTCTAAAGTCACAAGTTCACATATGAGCTATAGGCTATAGGCAGTAATAGACTGATAATAAGGCGCTGCTGATGAATGCTACTGATTACTATTGCCGCCTCTAGCTGGTGAATATGATTACTACCAGTAAGCCATCACATACAAATCATTGCTAGCTGGCTTCCCGTATGCATATGCTTGGGCGCAGCATTGCACGCACGGTAAGAAGGTAACGCTGACCCCTGACCCCTAGATAAAAAGCCAGTGGATTCTCTTTCTTTTGCTGGCTTGCTTGCTTGCTACTGTGGGTGCTTGAGCATAATTTTGTACGCACTCCCCTATGAAGGAGAATGTCTGATATTAAGGACTGCTTATGATACTAACAACTATAAAACTGATTGTCTGATCTACCACGGACTGTAAGGCTGCTGGTTTCTGTTACATTTGCTCAATAAGCTATGCTTGATACGTAAAGCTAAAGTGCTGTTAATATTTGTCGCATGCCCAGACCCAGGAGGGGCAACAGACAATAAGTGGTAAATACACAGGGGACCGAGAGGCCCTGTGTTCTTCGCAACACGTCTTTTTTTTTTTTTTTGGGGCATTTGAGCCCCCTATGCGAGAGCGCAGTAATGCAGCAGCTTCGATCCGCTAAAGAGAAGAACATGCAACAGACAGCAGCAGCAAAACTTGAACAATATGCCCACCCCTCTGCACAGTCGCCAACATCAACCAAAAGGGGAACGCAGTTTAAAGCACAGCAGGGAGCTGCAGCAGATAGAAAGAGCCTGGGGCAACCCTCAAGTACAGTCCTGCAGGGTACAGCAAGCTCTTCAACTACTAAAGCTTCAAGTAATAAAACCCCAGGACCTATAGAACAAAACCCTGCGGCAACGACCGACCCGTGCCCTCTGTCAGAAATGGAACCAACAATAAAAGACGTGTTCACAGTGGTGAACGCGTGTAAAGATACATTAACAGAGCTGTGCGTCCAGATGAAGGAGGTAAAGGAGGACCTAGCAGCGGTTCGATCAGAGCTACAAAAAACGGCAGAAAGAACAACTGCCCTGGAGACACGGACTAGTCAATTGGAAGATGACGTATACCCATTAATAAATGAGATGAAACTCCTGAAGGAACAGATGGGCAGATATACATCAAAAATGGATGAGATGGAGAATAGGCTTAGAAGAGACAATGTCAGGCTGATTGGAATGCCGGAAAAAAGCGAGGGCGCCAACCCAGTGGACTTCTTGGAAAAATGGCTCATTGAGTCTTTTGGAAGAGAAACATTCTCAGCATCATTTTCAATTGAAAGAGCACATAGAGTACCATTTAGGGCCCCCCCTACAGGGGGACACCCCAGGCCGCTCCTATTGAAATTCCTTAATTACAGGGACAAAGTGACACTTTTGAGGATAGCTAGAGAGGCGGGGAAGATTATGTTCAAAGAGGTTAAAATTTCGGTTTACTCTGACTTCTCGCCGGATCTGCAGAGGCGTAGAGCAGAGTTTACGGCTGTTAAGCGTATACTGCAGAAACATAGGCTGACATATGCTCTGTTATACCCGGCGCGATTAAGGATAGTGGCGCTGGGAGGATCCCAGATCTTTGACACCCCAGCAAGTGTAGAAAGGTGGCTGGAAGAAAATAAAGATAAGTGGTAGATGGGGGTGGAGAAGAGGAAAAAGGGACATAGACGGAGTGGCTGAGTGAGGAGGAAGAAAGATATCCAGGGTTTTCTCTTTTCTTTGCCCTTTCCTCTCCCCCCCCCCCCTTTTTTTTTGTTTGTTTATTTTTTTTTATTTTATCTTTATTTATTTTATTTTTTCCCGAGAGGGGACAGAGAGGTGTATAAATGTTGGAGTGGAGAGAGGGGTGGGACACGCACAGATGTTGAATGGGTATGTGGGAGTGAAGGATGTGTGGTGTGGATAGTGGTCACTATAGGCCCCGTAGAGATACACCAGGATGGTGGAGGGAGGGTGGGAGAGGGGTGGGGGTATGGAAGCGGGAGGGACACCAGGAAGGGGGTGGGGAGGGATGGGCTTCGAGGGAGGAGGGGACAGGGGGGGAGGGAGGGGAAGGGAATGGGGAATCAAAGGTCAGACAGGGGAGAATTGTTCATTAAGATATAGAAAAAACGATTTGAAGGAGAGTTTGGAAGTTAATGGTGTTGCTCAAAAAACGAAAAATAACGGAAGGATGTATGGTAATGCACAATGTGAAGGAGAAAGCTACACAAAAATAGAGTTTGAAATTTGTATAGAAATATTAATTTTCCTTTTTTTTATGATATGGAGAACACGAAAATCATTGTTACTGCACGAATATCTAAATACACTGTAAGATGGCAAGGTAATACACAATGGGAAGAAGATTGCTACACAAAAATAGAGATTGAAATTTGCACAGAAATAATTTTTGATGATATATACACCTATATGTACATTCGAGTCACAATGATCGAGCGACATGATTAATGAAAAGTAGGTTTAGGATCACTGGCTACGATAATGAAATAGGGATAGCAAAGAGTTATGTATTTGAGCTTGCTATTTTTATTTATTTATTTTTTTGTTGTTGTTTTTTTGTTGTTTACTTTTTTGGGAATTCCCATGGGTGAAGTGGACGAGACTCTTATCAATATCCTATATTCCTCGCTGCTGAATGCAGAATAGGATAATAAAGATAGGTTCATGGAATGTTAGGGGACTGGGAAATGTTAGGGGACTGGGAACAGTAGCCAAAAGAGCAGCAGTACTCTCCACTATGGAAAAGTATGGGGCGGACCTGATCTGCCTGCAGGAAACACACTTAACAAAGGATACAATCCAACAGTTCTATAGTAGAAAATTCCCCACTCAGTTTCACTCATTCCACTCTTCCTATTCGAGAGGGGTGGGTGTAATGGTTAGAGCAGGGGTGGCATTCTCTTGCAGGCAGATCAGCACAGATGAGAATGGTCGATATGTTTTTTTTGTACTGTACAATTCATAGTAGAACTTATGTAATAGCGAATGTTTATATCCCTCCGCCTTTTAAAATGGATATAATGTTAAGATTAAATGAATTTATACAAGGGAAGGAAAATATACCGGTAGTAGTAGTAGGAGACTTCAATGAGGTCTTAGATCCAGGGGCCGATAGGTTTCCGGTACCGTCATATTCAGACCCCATAGGGAAAAGCCGGCTGAGCCAACTTATGGAAGAAGTTGGACTAGTAGATATGTGGAGAGTGAGGAATCCGGGCATCCAGCAATACTCCTGTTACTCAAGCACGCATTCCACACTCTCCAGGATAGATATGGCCCTGGGGAACGAGAGAGCACTAAGGAGCATAGGAAAAATAGAGTATTTGCCACGAGGAGTCTCGGACCACTCCCCAATGATCCTAATAATAAATCTAGAAGGACAAAAAATTAGGAAAGAATGGCGAATTAACCCCTACTGGTTAGAGATAATAAAAGAAACAGATGGGATAGTGCCCAGACTGAGGGAATTTGTGGAACTAAATGAAGGCTCCGCAGGGACGGGAATAATATGGGATACCCTGAAGGCATACCTGAGGGGTATCCTGATCCAACAGGTGGCTAAAATTAATAAACAGGCGAGAAAAGGTGAACAAAATACCCGTAGAGAAGTACTGGTGGCAGAAAATAACTATGTTATTGACCCAACGCCAGAGAAAAAAGCAATATGGCTAGATAAACAAATAGTGTATAGGACGGTAATTATGAGAGAGGTGGAGACTAGACGAATCTTTGTGCGACAATCATCCTTTGTAGAGGGTGAGAGTGTTGGAAGGATGCTCGCGCAATTGGTGAAGTCAAACTCTCCACCCTCTGATATTCGGGCCATCAGAACTGCAGGAGGAGTAATAACAACAGATACAGCAGAGATAGTGCGGACATTTCAGGGATATTACGAAAAGCTGTATACTACACAGAAGGTGGGGATGGAGGCAGAGATGGAGGAGTTCCTGGGGAGGTTAGAGATTCCAGCGATCACCCAAGTAGAAAGAGACGAGTTGGAACACCCGATATCACTGATAGAAATACAGCAAGCAGTGTCTGATATGGCAAATCAAAAGTCACCTGGCCCAGATGGACTGCCGACAGAAATGTATAAGTACTATGGAGAAATATTACTTCCTGAGCTGTTAAAAGCATTGAATGGAGCAGACATTGAGGGGAGACTTCCAGTGTCAATGATGGAGGCAACCATAATACTTATATTAAAAGAAGGCAAGGACCCCTTAGACCCAGCGTCATACAGACCAATTTCCCTTTTGTGTTCGGACGCCAAAATAGTAGCTAAGGTCTTGGCTGCGAGACTTAATAGGATGATTTCAAAACTGATCCATCCAAATCAAACGGGATTCATAGCTAATAGATCCACCAGTACGAATATAAGAAGGATCTTTTTAAATTTGCAAACCCCGACAGATTTAGAGGGAACGAGAGCTGTAGTGTCACTAGATGTGACAAAAGCATTTGACAGTGTAGAATGGGGATATATCTGGAGGGTGCTGGGAAAGTTCGGATTTGGTCCGAAATTTACTGGCTGGATAAAAATGCTTTATAATGACCCTAGTGCCAAAATTAAAATTAATAACGAATTTTCAAAAAAGATTCTCCTAGAGAGGGGAACGAGACAGGGGTGTCCTTTATCACCCCTGCTCTTTGTCCTAGTGATGGAACCACTGGTGATTGCCATAAGGTCAAGTACTGAGTTACTTGGATTCCAAAGAAAGATGGGGGACGAAAGAATCGCGCGCTATGCCGATGATATCCTTCTCTATCTGGGCGACACGGAACATTCCCTGGTACGAGCCATGAGCATAGTGGAGGAATTCGGTAGCTTCACGGGATTGGAAATAAATTGGGGAAAATCAGAGCTATTACCGGTAGATCCAATTAGAGAAGCTGGGATAGTGGGAATACCACAAGTGAAGGTAGTGGATACACTGAAATATCTAGGGATACGAGTAACGAAAGACCCCAAACAATACATAGATAAAAACCTAACCCCACTACTGGTTAAATTTAAACAAAAAATTGGTATCTGGAAACGGCTCCCGTTATCAGTGGCTGGCAGATGTAGCTTAATTAAGATGATCTGGCAGCCACAGCTGCTGTATATAATGCATAATAGCCCGGTCTGGATTGGGAGAAAATGGTTCAACAAAATCAAAACCCTTTTTAGGGAACTAATATGGAAAGGGGGACAACCCAGGATTCGATTGCGTACACTGCAGCTTCCAGTAGTGGAAGGGGGGTTGGCTGTCCCCCATCCTGAGGCTTATTATCTATCAGCACAATTGCAACAACTAATGGGATGCAATACCCAGGGAGGGGAGACCTCTAGTGGGAGAGTAATGCTGAGTGGGGCCCCACATGACTCGGTCATTGAATTACTCGAAGCAAACTCCTTTAGATATAGGATACCAACAGTTAAAATGATAATAAAAATTTGGGAAAAAGTTAAGAGGCTAATGGGCTACACTGGATTTAATGAGTATACTCCCCTGTGGAACAATGTTAAGCTACAAGAAATACTACGGTTAGGAAAGGTGGGGGAATGGGAAAAATGCGGTATAAAAAGGTTGATACATCTGTATGAGGGCGATACCTATAAAAAATTTCAGGATCTGAGATTAGAATTTAATGTCCCGCAACACTCATTCTTTACCTATTTACAAGTAGGCCACGCTCTTGAAGCCCAGTTTAGGACACAAAAATTAGTGTGGTCCAAAATGTTCCTGTTTCAAAAATTAGCTAAAGGGGGACCAACTAAGGGCCTCATATCTGAAATATACATGCAGATAATCAAAAAGATCAATACAGGGGCACATCTGCTCAAAGTAAGAGAAAGATGGGAGGAAGATATAGGGGAAATATCACAAGAACAGTGGAAGAGAATATTAGAGATGGGATCAAAGGTGTCACTTTCACCCCCCCAGAAAATCTCCCACCTGATGCTGATAAATAGAGCTTACTATACGCCAAAGAGACTTTTTAAATTCGGCAAAAGACCAGATGATAAATGCCCTAGATGCCCGGGGCAGGGAGACCTAGTACACATGGTGTGGCGCTGTCCAAAGCTGGTCCGGTACTGGAAGGGTGTGCTGGACACCTTGAGAGATATATTTACAATCTCACTAGAAATGGAGGCCACACTGTGTGTACTGGGGTATAGGCAGGAACGGAAGGAGAAAAGAAATACCACAGTCGTAATATTAAGATGTTTATTCCAAGCTAGAAAACTAATAGCCATGAGGTGGCAGGCAACTTCACCACCGGCAGTAAGTGACTGGATTGAGGCAGTCAATGAGTCCCTCTGTAAAGAAAGAGCAGTCTATATAAAAAGGGGAAAACTTAGAGACTTTGAGGACATGTGGAAGCCATGGCTGGAGAAAAAAGGGTACATCACCTGAGGAGATAGCAATGTTGGCTGGAAAGGGTCAAAGGGAGAGGGGCCAAGTAGTAAAAGCGATAATATCAACTAGAATGAGAAAGAGTGGGTGTTCCCCCCTTAACTAAGAGATTACTCACCTCCTGATATAAGTTAAGATTTATGATAGGACAATGTATATCAATGTTTAAATTATGTGTTTATAGTTATAACGAACAGTCTCCTCTGGTTTTTTTTAAATGAACAACTGAACATTTTGTATGATATGAAAAGAAATAAAGAATGAATATTAAAAAAAAAAAAAGAGATCTTGCCATACCCGGGTATGGGGCAGAGGACCCAAAACACATACCCCAGGTGCCTAGGTGTAGTAACTCCTATGGGGGAAATGAACATTTTGCTGCCAGCTGAACCCCAGAATCTCCATAGATCCAGTCTAGAGACATAAATTGTGTCTTCAGCACAGAGAAGGAAGATTATCTGAGAGAAATACAGGAATACAGGACGGGGAACACAGCTCAGGAAAGTGACCAGGGGATTACAGGCTGATATCACCCAGTCCCCGCCCTACTCTGGACCAATCAGTGAGCAGTATGGGTGGAGGAATGGATTTAGTGTTAATGACTCGGGATGAGCCACTCGAACATCGGGTGTTCACCGAATAGCAAACAATTTGGGGTGTTTGTGGCAAATTTGAAAGCCGTGGAACACCCTTTAAAGGGCTATGGGGGAAATCAAAAAGTTAAAGTTCTTGGCCCAGATTCACGTACCTGGGCGCATCTTCCTTCCGGCGTAGCGTATCTTCTTTATGCTACGCTGTCGCAACGTTGAGCGGCAAGCATGGTATTCACAAAGAATATGCGCTCAACATTGTGCCGGCGTAGCGTATAGTTGTCGGCGTAAGCCGACGTAAGTCAAATTAGGTGGAAGTGGGCGTGTAACCTTTAAATGAAGCGTGATCCCATGCAAATGATGGGCTGAGCTTCAAAAAAACGAACTGCGTATGCGTCGGCTCTTGGACGCATCCCAGTGCGCATGCGCAAAGTCACGTCGAAATAGCTGCCTAAGATACGTCAATACACTGCCTACGACGTGAACGTAACCTACGCACAGCCCTATTCATGTAGTACTACGTAAACAACGTAACATACGACGGCTGTTCCCTGGTCCATACCTTTGAATGGGTTGCGCCTCCTATATGAGGAGTAATTTTACACCGGACGTAACCCTTACGCAAACCGCGTATCTTTTCCGCCTGGCACATCTGCGTTCGTGATTCAGCGTTTCTTACTCATTTGCATATTTAACATGGGTACGCCGAATGCGTCCAGCGTAACTATGCGCCGGCGTAGGCAAGTAACGTCGGTGGACTGAAGCCTATTTTTCAGGCGTATCTAGCTTCGCGAATCGGCATAACAATACAACGGCGCACATTTGTACTTACAACGGCGTATCTCTAGATACGCCAGTGTAACAGCTACGTGAATCCGGGCCCTTATATGCAAAGGGCGTGTTTCATGGTAGTGATCAAACCTAACTTGGCGAAGGCCAGATGGTCCCCCAACACGCCACTCTGGTGTAATCCCAGGCTGTGGGAATTCCACTCTCTGCAGGACCCAGGTTTGTGGGCCAGCAGGGGCATCACATATTTGAGGGACATCTGTGATGAGTTGGGGCTATTTACACATGACGGGCTTAAAAATAAATTTCAGCTTCCGAACTCTTTCTTCAGGTTCCTGCAGCTCCGCCACGCCTTTAATTCACAATTCAGGTCAACCCAGCTTGGGCTGGAACCTGATGACTTGGAGATTCTCCTGGCTGAGGTTGATCTCTCCAAGCCACTATCCCAAATTTATCATGCACTCCTGCCAATCATCCAGGTAGGATTGGATGGTCTATGCGAGTTTTGGCGGGCGGAGGTGGGGGAGCTGGATGGTGAGGATTGGGAAGATATGTGGGACTATCCATTCCAGCAGCTGGTTGCTACTAGGGACAAATTGATCCAATTCAAGATCCTCCATAGGATCTACTACATGCCCCAGCACCTGCATCGCATATACCCAACCCTGTCGGCCAGCTGCTGGAGATGCTCTGGTACCCCAGCAGACTTCATGCACATATTTTGGGATTGCCCTCAGATTAGGGACTATTGGAGGGAAGTGATTCAATTTATTCATGGCTTAACTACCGTCCCTATTCCCCTAACACTTAGTGTCTGCATCCTCGGCCTGGTGGAGCAATTGGCACTTGCCAAAGCAACACGCACCCTCATAGGGATCCTTCTTTATTACGCAAGAAAAGCCATAGTCTTGAAGTGGAAGTCAACCAACCCTCCCACTTTGACCGCATGAAAGCAGATAGTTAATGCAATTATTCCCCTCTACAAAGCGACGTATCTGTCCCGAGGATGCCCCAAAAAATATGAAAAAGTCTGGCACCTATGGACAGACTCGGAGTCCACAACAGACGATCGGCCCCCTGGGGAGTAGCTCAGAAAGTGTCACGTACCCGGAGGCTGAGCCCGACACGCAGGAAGTGGCAGCCGTTACTCCTCTGATCCCGGGGCCCCTGGTAGAGTAGACGGGGGTACAGGAATACAGAGTCGCACAAGCGCCTGATGCGACGCTGGTGCAGGGGCTGGATGATGCTTCTGCGGATTCCGAAGGAGCTTCTGGATAACAAGTGTAGGCTGGTGGTTAAGCAGGCCAGAGGCAGCAGCACGGGAGGAAGCAAGCAGCAGCCGGTGGGGAAGGTGCTTTGTAGTTCAGGCAGCAACAGGTCCCAGCAAGTCAGTGATGAACTGGTTCAGCGGATCAGGAGCAGGTAAGGCTGAGAAGAGAGAGTAGTGGTTCTAGCCGGGTCAGCAAGAGGCGGGCAGCAGAGGTACCAGGGATAAGGCAGAGGGATGGTCAGAACTAGCCCAAGTCAGGGCAGGCGGAAGGCAGGATAAGACAGGAACAAGCCAGGTGTCAGGATCTGGTTCAAGCAGAGGTAACAGGTGCAGGAGGTCACGGAAGCGCTGTAGACCGGACAGCAAGAGGCAAAGGCTCACAGAACGCTTAAATGTCCAGTTTTGGAGCCAGAGTGACGTTTGCACGTGCCCGCGCGCCATTACCACGATTGCGCACGTGCCGATGTGGCGCTGGCGCCATCTGGTGGCCAAAGTTGTTCATGACAGAAAGACTGCATTGGTATCCATCTGTAACACTTAGAGTTGAGACCCATATTCTGATCTGGTAGAAGGACATGAAGCATAGATAATGTGATGAGTACTTACTCCCAAGGGCCCCTGTTGCTTTCAATTCAGTCACTGAATATTGGGATGAGGTTTTACAAGATACAATTGCTCCTTTTGCAATCCTGACATGTGTAACCTGAGAGGTGTTTAGGTAGTGTTTAGTTAGACATGCCTAGTGTTATGATGTAAGGGTAACTGTTTTGGTTTTTTATCCTTTTATGTATTCGGTGCACGTCGTTACGTGCAATGATTGGCCGGGGTATGCCACTATGGCCCTGTTTTGTATCTCAATAACATTGAAAATACCTTAATAAAAACAATAAAAACGTTCTTATATGCAAGTTATATTCATAGAAAGTGTTTGGGGACCCGGGTCCTGCCCCAGGGGGAGTGTTTGGGGACCCGGGTCCTGCCCCAGGGGGAGTGTTTGGGGACCCGGGTCCTGCCCCAGGGGGAGTGTTTGGGGACCCGGGTCCTGCCCCAGGGGGAGTGTTTGGGGACCCGGGTCCTGCCCCAGAGGAGTGTTTGGGGATCCGGGTCCTGCCCCAGGGGAGTGTTTGGGGACCCGGGGCCTGCCCCAGGGGGGTGTTTGGGGACCCGGGTCCTGCCCCAGGGGGAGTGTTTGGGGACCCGGGTCCTGCCCCAGGGGGAGTGTTTGGGGACCCGGGTCCTGCCCCAGGGGGAGTGTTTGGGGACCCGGGTCCTGCCCCAGGGGAGTGTTTGGGGACCCGGGTCCTGCCCCAGGGGAGTGTTTGGGGACCCGGGTCCTGCCCCAGGGGAGTGTTTGGGGACCCGGGTCCTGCCCCAGGGGACATGTATCAATGCAAATAAAAGTTATAAAAACTACAGTTTTTTTGGGAGCAGTGAATTTAATAATGCTTAAAGTAAAACAATAAAAGTGAAATATTCCTTTAAATGTTGTACCTGGGGCATGTCTATAGTATGCCTGTAAAGTAGTGCATGTTTCCTGTGTTTCGAAATCTCCCGCAGCAAAAGTACATTTCTAAAAGTAAATTGCAGAATTGTTGTGTCCTGGGCAATACAGATAAAAGTCATTGAAAACAATTGGCATGGGTTCCCCCCAGTCCATTACCAGGCCCTTTGGGTCTGGTATGAATATTAATATTAAGGGATGAGAGAGCGCCACCCTCCTGAACCGTACCAGGCCACATGCCCTTAACATGGGGAGGATGATTTGGGGTCCAAAGCACCATGTCCCCAAGTTGATGTGGGAATGAGGCCCATGTCCCAAACTCTTTATGGCGATGGGGGGATGTCTGTGGGTGGAGGGGCTTCTCGTAATCTGGAAGCCCCCTTTAACAAAGTGGATCCCCAGATCCTGGCCCCCCTATGTGAATATGTAAGGGGGTACATTGTACCCCTACCAATTCACAATAAAAAGTCCTTTATTATAAGAAAAAAAACATAAATTCACAACCCGAAGATATGGAAAAAAAACTGGGGAGAGGCTGTCGAATGACACTGCACCCGCCGTGACAGCTGAGGGCAGGGCCACCTGTGATGTGCGTGGGTGACCACCCCCCCCCCCCCCCTCTGATGCAATGGAGCTTTCCTGCGGTTTCCCTGTATAGTCACGGGTGAACCCACCCCCCACGGGAAACCCCTGTAATGTCAGAGGGGGCGGGGTCACCTGCACACGTCACAGGTGGCCTCGCCCTCAGCTATTTAAGAGCTGTCATGGTGGGTGTAGTGTCATTCGATGGGAACCTCCCATGGTTCGTGTCAGCGTTCGAGGCGGATCGTGTCAGCGATTTTATTCTCCCTGTATCCTCCAGATGAGGATGGATGTACATTGCTGGAGTTTTTTTAATTTTTAATAAAGGACTTGTCCCAAGATGTCTCCTGTGCTTTTTTTTTTTCATTTTTTACTCTTTTTTTGTGAAATGGTAGAGGTACAACGTACCCCGTTACCAATTCACATGGGGGGCGGGATCTGGGGGTCCCCTTTGTTAAAGGGGGCTTCCAAATTCCGATAATACCCCCGCCCACAGACCCCCACAACCACCGGGCAAGGGTTGTGGGGATGAGGCCCTTGTCCTTATCAACATGGGGATGTTATGGTTCTGGTGCAGATAAATAATATATTTAATATTTACCGAGAAAAAAAAGAATGTGAGATTGGCTTAGATGAAGTATACATCTTCTTGAGAACCCCTTTCAGAAACAAAGAAAATAAACCCTCAGCTCATGTGCCCAATACATCGGCTATCTGCTCATTTGTACAACTCCTTTCCTCAAACAGAGAGTTCAGAAACAATGACAGTTCTTGTCACAGAACAAAGAAATATTGTCCCAGCAAGAAGATGTTTACTACCATTGTCGGTTAGTTATCCTGCCATCGGGAACGTTTGCACAGATGGATAACTCAGCATATATCACCTGGGAACAAGCCTTATCTATGGCCGCGTACAGACGACCGAGAAACTCATCGTTCCCCCCGTCGAGTTTTTAGTTCGGCAGTCAAAAAGCTCGTCAAGCCAAATTTTCCCATTGAACAACGAGGAAATTAACCTATGCATGCTCAGAAGACTGTTTTTGGAGAATATACGTTTATAAAGGAATATAGAAGCGTGTTATGTAGGAATCAAAGATATACTAATTGGAACTGATGAAACATAAAGTTACCAGAGATATATATAGAAGATACCAATAATAATATAAGTCTCCCCAATAATATAAATATTAACGTATAGATAATCTCACAATGAAGGTGAAACACCTAGTGGTTGGAAGTGATATTACTTGAACTTCCCAGAGTCTAGGGAACAGTTAAAGGAATTGTAAAGGAAAACATTTTTTTTGATGAAATGACTGTTTACAGAATCCTACAGAAATTAAACCTAGCAGTAGGAAATCTAACTCTGGTCACACCCTGGTGGCCCAAGAGGACCTGGTTTCCCGCTCTAGAGCGCGGGTCGGTGGCTCCTCCCCTCCATCTACCTCTTCGGGTGGATCTTCTCCGGCAGGGTTCGGTCTATCACCCAGACCCGGCTTCTTCAAGCTGACGGCCTGGTGCTTGAGAGGTGGAACCTGAGGGAGAAGGGCTGCTCCCAGAGGGTCATTGACACCCTTCTAGTGAGTAGGAAGGAGGTCACCAGACGTATTTATGCCAAGACCTGGGGTGTCTTTTCGCGCTGGTGCTCGGCGAGGCAAGTATCCCAGCAGGAGACTCCGGTCATCCTGGATTTTCTCCAGGACGGGGTGGACCAGGGGCTAGCCACAAGGACTCTTCAAGTTCAAGTGGCCGCCTTGTCGTATTTTTTGGATAGGCGCCTTTCCCTGGATCCCCTGGTTAAAAGATTCCTTACAGCCAGAGATAGGTTGTCACCAGTTCGGATCTCTAGGATTCCGCCCTGGGATCTTTCGTTGGTTTTGAATCAGTTAACCAAGGCTCCGTTTGAGCCAATCAGCAGTATCCCCATCAGGTTACTCACCTTTAAGTTTGCCTTCCTTTTGGCAGTCACGACGGCCAAGAGGATAGGTGATATGCAGGCGCTCTCTATTAAAGAGCCGTTTTTTCGTTTGTTTGAGGACAGGGTTATCCTAAGTCAGGACCCCCTGTACCTTCCTAAGGTAGTGACCAAGTTTCACAGGTCACAGGAGATAGTTCTCCCTTCTTTTTGTTCGAACCCCCAGAATGAAAAGGAAGCTTCCTTTCATTGTCTGGATGTTAGACGTTGTCTATTAGTTTATTTAGACAGGGTTAGTGAGTTTAGACATTCTACCCATTTATTAATGAATTTTTCTGGTCAGAAAAGAGGTCAGCCGGCATCCAGAGCCTCCATTTCTAGGTGGGTTAGGCACACGATTTCCTTAGCGTATGTTCATGCCGGTAAAGTCAAAGCTCACTCCACACGATCACTAGCAACCTCCTGGGCAGAAAGGGCCGGAGCTTCGGTGGAGTAGATTTGCAGAGCGGCGACGTGGTCAAGCCAGAACACGTTCTTAAGACACTATAGAGTGGAACTCCTGTCACCACAGGACTTGTCATTCGGTAGGAAGGTCCTACAGGCAGTGATCCCGCCCTAAGGTAGGCCGGAAGCTACTTGCTTCTCTCTCAGGGTGCCGTCCTGGAAGACGAATGAGAAAACACCAGTTACACTTACCGGTAGCTGGATTTCTATGAAGTCTTACAGGACGGCAGGCCGACTTCCCACCCTTGTGATACATTATAGGTTTGTATTATTTTTGTGGTTGTTTTCCCGTGCACTGGTGGGTTATTACTTTATCTCAAACTGAGGCGCACGGGGAGGGGCGGGGCTTTTAAACCTCTTTCTGATTGTGTTTTCTGTCAGGTGGAACTAGTCGTCTCTCAGGGTGCCGTCCTGTAAGACTTCATGGAAATCCAGCTACCGGTAAGTGTAACTGGTGTTTTTATTGAGTTTCCAGCCGTTCATGTAACACAACTGGTATTCTAATTTCATGTAAATATTCATATTCTTGTCAACCAATAAATTAGCTATTTTATATGATCATACGTCTCCGTGAATACGTTTCATATTATAGACTGTCATATAGATTGACTTTGTATTTAAAGATGTCTTCGTTATCAAAGAATTCAAAATAATTTACTGTGCGGGTAAAAATGACCTTAAGAAAGCACAACAGGGACATGATGCTTTGGACCCCATTACTAATTCACATGGGGGAGATCTGGGGTCCCCTTTGTTAAAGGCAGCTTCCAGATTCCGATAAGCCACCCTCCCACAGACCCCCACAACCACCGGGCAAGGGTTGTGGGGATGAGGCCCTTGTTCCCATTGACCCCAAATGCATCCTCCCCATATTGAGGGCATGTGGCCCAGTACGGTTCAGGAGGGGGGCACTCTCGGATAAGGTTCTGTTAGCCAAGTCGCCAGGACACTATTTCTAGTCGCCATGACGACCTGGCGACCAGGATTTGTCGAGCCCTGCTTTAAGCATTATTAAAATCACTGCTCCTGAAAAAAGACAGTTTTTAAAACACTCCCCTGGGGCAGGAGCCGGGTCCCCAAACACTCCCCCTGGGGCAGGAGCCGGGTCCCCAAACACTCCTCCTGGGGCAGGAGCCGGGTCCCCAAACACTCCCCCTGGGGCAGGAGCCGGGTCCCCAAACACTTTTTACGACCATAACTTGCATTTTAACCTTTAAAATTAGCACTTTTGATTTTTTAAGTTTCGTGTCCCATAGACTTTAACGGGGTTTGAACACATTTTTTGCCTGCAAACCGAACCGGGGGGTGTTCGGCTCATCCCTATTAATGACCCACCTGTGCTGATCTCTGTAGGAGTGTCCTCCTCTATAAATGTCCCCGTTATTCCATCCTCCTCCATAGACTGCTGATCATCCCTCACATACGTCTCTTCTTCTTCTGATTTCACCTCAAATTCTATATCGATTGGATCTCCACTCTAAACCAAGAGAATGAGAGAGAATATCATCTGTAAGATATAAGCTTTATTATTGTGACATCACATAGAAAATCCACACATTGGGGCTGATTTACCAAGCCTGTGCGCCAAGACTCATGGTGCACAAGCAGGAGTAAACCTGTTTTTGACATTTACCAAAGAAACACGCTGCCAGTGCAGCGTGTTTCCTCATTTACTAAAGTGCCTAATGCGCCCAGAAGAGGGCGCACAGCACGCCAGTACAGAGCTGGCGTGCGGCATTTAGTAATGTAAACATCGGGGATTCGGGCGGGAGTTTATGAGGGGAGGGAGGGGGGTGATGCAGGGGAAGTGTAGTGACATGTGTTTCAACTTGTGTGGCGGGCCGATTTGAAAGGGAAAGTGACTTTTGGGACCCGATCCCCGTGCCCTTGCAAAGTACGCTAGAACCTCGGAAGGTTCACTTGCATACTGGGCATGCGCAGAGGGAAAAATCGGAGCTCACCGCGCGCCGCTTCAGTACGCCGGGAAATCCTTGGTAAATACCAGGCGGCGTAGCAGTGTTTGCACTGTCTGGAGCGGCGCACGGCAAGCTCCGAGCTGTTCTCGGGCTGCGCTGACACTGAAGGGGAACTCCGCGCCAAATTTCAAATGTGAAACCGGCGCGGCTTCCCCCCCAGGGGTACAATAGGCTCTCCGGCTTGGTCCGGAACGTGAGGGGTTAACCCACGCCAAAATCGGCGTGGGGTTCCCCCCCAGATCCGTACCAAGCCCTCATCCCAGGCATGCAGTCTGGCCGGACAGGAATGGGGGTGGGGACGAGCGAGCGGCCCCCCCCCTCCTGAGCCGTACCAGACCACATGCCCTCGACATGGGGGAGTGTGTGCTTTGGGGGAGGGGGGCGCTGCCCCCCCACCCCAAAGCACTCTTGTCCCCATGTCGATCGGGACAAGAGCCTCTTCCCGACAACCCTAGCCATTGGTTGTCGGGGTATGCGGGCGGGAGCCAATCAGAATCTGGGAGCCCCGTTTAATAAGGTGGCCCCCAGATTTCGGGCCCCCACCCTATGTGAATGAGTATGGGGTACATCGTACCCCTACCCATTCACCTGGTGAACGTTTTCACTTTTGAGGGTCTTCCGCCGCCCCCTTCAAATTCTTCTGCCTGGACGGGGGTCGTACATCCCATCCAGGACTTGGACGTGGCGGGCTTCTCGTCGCTGTCTTCTGCCGCTGCCCCCTTCACCACGAAGCTCCGTGCTTGTTTGATGAGGGCAGCGGGCTTCCGTCGTCTTCTCCGGGGCGAGGGTCGTACATCCCACCCCGGATTTCGTCGCCGGGTTCTGCCTGGCTCCTACTAGGGGCCAGGGCTTCTTTTGCCGTCTTCCGCCGGAGGGCGCCACTCTCCGGGCTTCTCGACGTTGTCTTCCGCCGCGTGGGCCAGGCCTTCTTCTTTGCCGCCCCCCTCGATTTTTTCGGCCTGGACGGGGGTCGTACATCCCATCCAGGACTTGGACGTGGCGGGCTTCTCGTCGCCGTCTTCTGCCGCTGCCCCCTTCACCACGAAGCTCCGTGCTTGTTTGATGAGGGCAGCGGGCTTCCGTCGTCTTCTCCGGGGCGAGGGTCGTACATCCCACCCCGGATTTCGTCGCCGTCTTCTGCCGCTGCCCCCTTCACCACGAAGCTCCGTGCTTGTTTGATGAGGGCAGCGGGCTTCCGTCGCAGTCTTCCGCCGCGGGGTGACACTCGCGGGCTTCTTCTTCCATTCGATGTTGACACGGCGAGGTCCGGCGCTGAAATGCCTTCTGAGCGGCGGGCAAGGACTTATATTGGCATTGGGCGTGGGCGTGGTTATGCCAACATGTGACCTTAACCCATGTGACAGTGATGTCACGTGACATCACTGTCACATGGGTTAAGGTCACATGTTGGCATAACCACGCCCACGCCCAATGCCAATATAAGTCCTTGCCCGCCGCTCAGAAGGCATTTCAGCGCCGGACCTCGCCGTGTCAACATCGAATGGAAGAAGAAGCCCGCGAGTGTCACCCCGCGGCGGAAGACTGCGACGGAAGCCCGCTGCCCTCATCAAACAAGCACGGAGCTTCGTGGTGAAGGGGGCAGCGGCAGAAGACGGCGACGAAATCCGGGGTGGGATGTACGACCCTCGCCCCGGAGAAGACGACGGAAGCCCGCTGCCCTCATCAAACAAGCACGGAGCTTCGTGGTGAAGGGGGCAGCGGCAGAAGACGGCGACGAGAAGCCCGCCACGTCCAAGTCCTGGATGGGATGTACGACCCCCGTCCAGGCCGAAAAAATCGAGGGGGGCGGCAAAGAAGAAGGCCTGGCCCCCGCGGCGGAAGACAACGTCGAGAAGCCCGGAGAGTGGCGCCCTCCGGCGGAAGACGGCGAAAGAAGCCCTGGCCTCGGGAGGAGCCAGGCAGAAGCGGAGGAGCCCGAGGTGGGGCGACACCCCCGTTGTTCTCCGCTGTTTTCGGCCGGCCCCCCCCGGATGTAAAAGAGCTTCATTTTGGGGTAGGGGGCACAGTCGAGCATGGCGGAGAGCATGGGTGGGTGTTTCCCCCCCCCGGCAGAAGACGGCTAGAAGACCGAGGAGTGGCGACGCCCCCGTTGTTCTCCGCCATTTCCGCCGGCCCCCCCCGGATGTAAAAGAGCTTGATTTGGGGTAGGGGGCCTGGCCGAACATGGCGGAGAGCATCGGTGGGTGTCTCTCTCCCCGGCGGAAGGCGGCGGCGAAGACCGGGGGGGGGGTAGGTGTACCCCCCCGGCGGAAGGCGAAGACCGAGGAGGGGTTTCGCCCCCCGTTGTTCTCCGCCATTTCCGCCGGCCCCCCCCGGATGTAAAAGAGCTTGATTTGGGGTAGGGGGCCTGGCCGAACATGGCCGAGAGCATCGGTGGGTGTCCCCCCCCGGCGGAAGGCGGCGGCGAAGACCGGTGCGGGGCTGGAGCCCCCCCGGCAGAAAACGTCTGGAAGACCGAGGGGCTCCGCCCCCGTTGTTCTCTGCTTTTTTCGGCCGGCCCCCCCCGGATGTGAAAGAGCTTATTTTGGGGTGGGGGCCTGGCTGGACATGGCGGAGATCATTGGTGGGTGTCCCCCCCCGGCAGAAGACGGCGAAGCCCGGGGCCCAATGGGCTGGTGGTGGGGGGTCCCGGCAGAAGACCCCCGGAGCTGACTAATAAATTATTTTTTTCTGTGTGTTTTTTTTTTTGTTTACACTTTTCCACCCGGTGAATGGGTAGGGGTACGATGTACCCCATACTCATTCACATAGGGTGGGGGGCCAGAATCTGGGGGCCCCCTTAATATAGGGGGCTCTCAGATTCTGATAAGCCCCCCGCCCGCATACCCCGACAACCAACGGCCAGGGTTGTCGGGAAGAGGCTCTTGTCCCTTTCGACATGGGGACAAGAGTGCTTTGGGGTGGGGGGGCAGTGCCCCCCTCCCCCACAGCACACACTCCCCCATGTCGAGGGCATGTGGTCTGGTACGGCTCAGGAGGGGGGGGGGCGCTCGCTCGTCCCCACCCCCATTCCTGTCCGGCCAGACTGCGTGCCTGGGAGAAGGGTTTGGTCTGGATCTGAGGGGGAACCCCACGCCGTTTTTTGGCGTGGGTTTAACCCCTTATGTTCCAGATCAAATCTAAGAGCCTGTTGTGCACCAGAAGGGGGACCCCCACGCCGTTTTTTTTTTGTAATTTGGGGTGGAGTTCCCCTTTATCCCGGTCCTGTCAGGGGGGGGGGGAATGCCTGCTCGTCTGTCCCTACAATGTATGAACAGCGATCTGTCATTTCCCCTACACAGTCCCACCCCCTTTACAGTTAGAACACACCCAGGTAACATATTCAACCCCTTCCGCGCCCCTAGTGTTAACCCCTTCCCTGCCAGTGTCATTTTTATAGTAAGCAATGCATTTCTATACCATTGCTCGCTACAAAAATGCCAAATCTCACAAAAATGTGTCCGCCACAATGTCGCATTAGACAGAAAAAACAATGATAGCCACCATTACTAGTAAAACAAAAAATTATTCCAAAAAAACCCATAAGACCAACCCCTACTTAGAACTTTTGCCCAAACCAATCAAACGCTTATTGTGATTTTTTGCAACCAAAAAGATGTCCAAGAATACTTATCGGCCTAAACTGAGGGCAAACATTTTTTGAATATATTTTGGGGGAGATTTATTATAGCAAACCGTAAAAAAGATGTTTTTTTAGTTACCAAATTGTCGCTATATTTTTGGGTCAAGCAAAAATAAGAAAAAACGCAGAGGTGATCAAATACCACCAACAAAAAAAAAAAAATTGAATTTTTAGGGGGGGGGGGGGAGGATGAGGACGCCCAATTTTTTTGGGGGCCACGTCGCACAACCACGCAATTGTCAGTCAAAATGACGCAGTGTTGAAATGCAAAAACTGGCCCCGTCAGTGACCAGTAATATGCTCTGGGGCTCAAGTGGTTACAAATTAAGAATACACTAAAGTTAGCCCAATTTATGGCCATAATGTGAAAGATG
The DNA here is from genome assembly GCA_029574335.1 of Rana kukunoris. Lineage (NCBI taxonomy): Eukaryota > Metazoa > Chordata > Amphibia > Anura > Ranidae > Rana > Rana kukunoris. The sequence goes on along the minus strand of JAJQKJ010000237.1, from coordinate 25,005 downwards.
ATGTTACACCGAGTAAATAGATACCCAACATGTTACACTTTAATATTGCACACACTCATGGAATGGCGCCAAACTTCAGTACTTGAAAATACCCATAGGCAACGCTTTTTTATGTGTTTCAGGTTACCAGTTTTGATTTACAGAGGAGGTCTAGTGCTAAAAGTATTGCTCTCGCTCTAACGTACGCTATGATACCTCACATGTGGGGTTTGAACGGGGGTTCAATATGTGGGCGGGGCTTACACATTTAAGGCCCGCCCCCATATATGGAAACATTCTTCAAACCACACATGTGAGGTATCATAGCGTGCGTAACAGCAAGAGGAATATTTTTAGCACTAGACCTCATCTGTAAATCTAAACTGGTAACCGGAAACAATAAAAATGCTGCTTGTTCGCTTCTGACTGCGAGCTACTAGGGACAGGGGCGTTTAAATTATTACTATTTAGGTTTGTTACGTAAAAATTCTATAAGACCTCCCGTTCAGCTTGTAAAGCATCACTTCATGGGGACCAAAAAAAAATTTAACACCTCTAATGCTTTAAAGGGGGTGGTGGTGGTGGCACTGGAGGGGTGGTGGAAGCGATAGTACTTAGGAGGATGGTAGTGGTGGTACTTGAGGGGGGTGGTAGCGGTGGTACTTGAGGGGGGGTGGTAGCAGTGGTACTGGAGGGGGGGTGGTAGCAGTGGTACTGGAGGGGGGGGTGGTAGCAGTGGTACTGGAGGGGGGGGTGGTAGCAGTGGTACTGGGGTACTGGAGGGGGGGGGGGGTGATGGCGGTGGTACTGGAGGGGGGGTGATGGTGGTGGTACTGGAGGGGGGTAGTAGCAGTGGTACTAGAGGGGAGGTGATAGCAGTGGTACTGGGGGGGGCTGTTGGTGGTGGTACTGGAGGGGGGTGGTAGCAGTGGTATTGGAGGGGGGCTGATAGCAGTGGTACTGGAGGGGGGCTCATAGCAGTGGTACTGGAGGGGGGGGGGGGTGATGGCGGTGGTACTGGAGGGGGGGTGATGGTGGTGGTACTGGAGGGGGGTAGTAGCAGTGGTACTAGAGGGGAGGTGATAGCAGTGGTACTGGGGGGGGGGGGCTGTTGGTGGTGGTACTGGAGGGGGGTGGTAGCAGTGGTATTGGAGGGGGGCTGATAGCAGTGGTACTGGAGGGGGGCTCATAGCAGTGGTACTGTAGGGGGGCTGATAGCAGTGGTACTGGAGGGGGGGGGGTGATGATGGTACTGGAGGGGGCTGATAGCAGTGGTACTGGAGGGGGGGTGGTGATGGTGGTACTGGAGGGGTGGGTGATGGTATACTATACTGACCACTATACTAACCAGGCCCGGACTAGGACAAAAAATAGGCCCAGGAATTTTTAGACTGAGCAGCCAAATTTTCCAGGGGCAGGGTGTGTTGCCATTCGCGGGGGTAGCTGGTGTTGGTCCTCTACACTGTAATGGGCAGGGACACTGATATAGAGGGGACTGCACTGTAAAGGGGCACTGCAATGATTACAGTGCCCCTTTACAGTGAAATCAGCTTTTTATCAGTGTCCCAGTCCTATTGTGGCCATATAATGCTAGTACTCTCTGTGTCCCATTGTGCCCACACTGCCCAGTGACACTTACCTGCTCTCTCTCTGGTGGTGCTAGACAGCATTACGCGCTCTCTCTCTGGTGGTGCGGGTACAGCGTGGCTTTCTCTGGTGGTGTGGGTACAGCGTGGCTCTGTCTCTCTCTCTGGTGGTGCGGGTACAGCGTGGGTCTATCTCTGGTGGTGCGGGTACAGCGTGGGTCTCTCTCTGGTGGTGCGGGTACATCGTGGCTCTCTCTGGTGGTGCGGGTACAGCATGGGTCTCTCTGGTGATGCGGGTACAGCGTGACTTTTGTGGCTCTCCCTCTCTGGTGGTGCGGGTACAGTGTAGCTTTTATGGCTCTCTCTGGTGGTGCAGGTACAGCGTGGTTCTCTCTGGTGGTGAGGGTACAGCGCGGCTCTCTCTGGTGGTGCGGGTACAGCGTGGTTCTCTCTGGTGGTGCGGGTACAGCGTGGTTCTCTCTGGTGGTGCGGGTACATCGTGGCTCTCTCTGGTGGTGAGGGTACAGCGTGGCTCTCTCTGGTGGTGAGGGTACAGCGCGGCTCTCTCTGGTGGTGCGGGTACATCGTGGCTCTCTCTGGTGGTGAGGGTACAGCGCGGCTCTCTCTGGTGGTGCGGGTACAGCGTGGTTCTCTCTGGTGGTGCGGGTACATCGTGGCTCTCTCTGGTGGTGAGGGTACAGCGCGGCTCTCTCTGGTGGTGCGGGTACAGCGTGGTTCTCTCTGGTGGTGCGGGTACATCGTGGCTCTCTCTGGTGGTGAGGGTACAGCGCGGCTCTCTCTGGTGGTGCGGGTACAGCGCGGCTCTCTCTGGTGGTGCGGGTACATCGTGGCTCTCTCTGGTGGTGAGGGTACAGCGCGGCTCTCTCTGGTGGTGCGGGTACAGCGCGGTTCTCTCTGGTGGTGCGGGTACAGCTTGGTTCTCTCTGGTGGTGCGGGTACATCGTGGCTCTCTCTGGTGGTGAGGGTACATCGTGGCTCTCTCTGGTGGTGAGGGTACAGCGTGGCTCTCTCTGGTGGTGAGGGTACAGCGTGGCTCTCTCTGGTGGTGAGGGTACAGCGTGGCTCTCTCTGGTGGTGAGGGTACAGCGCGGCTCTCTCTGGTGGTGCGGGTACATCGTGGCTCTCTCTGGTGGTGAGGGTACAGCGTGGTTTTCTCTGGTGGTGCGGGTACATCGTGGCTCTCGCTGGTGGTGAGGGTACAGCGTGGCTCTCTCTGGTGGTGAGGGTACAGCGTGGCTCTCTCTGGTGGTGAGGGTACAGCGTGGCTCTCTCTGGTGGTGCGGGTACAGCGCGGCTCTCTCTGGTGGTGCGGGTACATCGTGGCTCTCTCTGGTGGTGCGGGTACAGCGTGGTTCTCTCTGGTGGTGCGGGTACAGCGTGGTTCTCTCTGGTGGTGCGGGTACAGCGCGGCTCTCTCTGGTGGTGAGGGTACAGCGTGGCTCTCTCTGGTGGTGAGGGTACAGCGTGGCTCTCTCTGGTGGTGCGGGTACATCGTGGCTCTCGCTGGTGGTGAGGGTACAGCGTGGCTCTCTCTGGTGGTGAGGGTACAGCGTGGCTCTCTCTGGTGGTGAGGGTACAGCGTGGCTCTCTCTGGTGGTGCGGGTACAGCGCGGCTCTCGCTGGTGGTGAGGGTACAGCGTGGCTCTCTCTGGTGGTGAGGGTACAGCGTGGCTCTCTCTGGTGGTGAGGGTACAGCGTGGCTCTCTCTGGTGGTGCGGGTACAGCGCGGCTCTCTCTGGTGGTGCGGGTACATCGTGGCTCTCTCTGGTGGTGCGGGTACAGCGTGGTTCTCTCTGGTGGTGCGGGTACAGCGTGGCTCTCTCTGGTGGTGCGGGTACAGCGTGGTTCTCTCTGGTGGTGCGGGTACAGCGCGGCTCTCTCTGGTGGTGCGGGTACATCGTGGCTCTCTCTGGTGGTGAGGGTACAGCGTGGTTCTCTCTGGTGGTGCGGGTACAGCGCGGCTCTCTCTGGTGGTGAGGGTACAGCGTGGCTCTCTCTGGTGGTGAGGGTACAGCGTGGTTCTCTCTGGTGGTGCGGGTACAGCGTGGTTCTCTCTGGTGGTGCGGGTACAGCGCGGCTCTCTCTGGTGGTGCGGGTTCATCGTGGCTCTCTCTGGTGGTGAGGGTACAGCGCGGCTCTCTCTGGTGGTGCGGGTACAGCGTGGTTCTCTCTGGTGGTGCGGGTACAGCGCGGCTCTCTCTGGTGGTGCGGGTACAGCGTGGTTCTCTCTGGTGGTGCGGGTACAGCGTGGTTCTCTCTGGTGGTGCGGGTACATCGTGGCTCTCTCTGGTGGTGCGGGTACAGCATGGCTCTCTGGTGATGCTGGGGCTATTAGTTCCCCCAGCACAGTCTTCTTTCATGTCTCCTGTAACTGTTACAGTGTACCACTGACTCCTCACCTTGTTTCCGTGTTTTCTCTTTTTCCCCAGCAGAGTGCATGCTGGGAACTGTAGTCTGCTCTCTGCTGAGAAAAACTGGGCCAATGGGGAGGGAAGAAAAACGGGCAGGAAAAGACTTCTCTTCCCCGTGCTGCTGCTGCTGACATGAAAAGGAGAGGGGGGGCGGCGGGGGAAATCTCCAGACAAGCAGCATGCAGCTCTCCCCGCCTTATCCCACCTGTGCGGACACGCATTTAGGAGTGGAGAGCGGAACTATCAGAGGGGGCCAGCAACACACAAGGGAGAAGAATCTTCAAAATACATTTCTGTCTTCCCGCGGTTCGCTGTGATTGGGCGGCTGGGCTGACCTGTTAACAATCTGGGTTGCTCCTGATGGCCCGCCTTCGCCCAATCACAGTGTGCAGGAGACTGAACATGGGCGGAGGCGGGATATCAGGATCTCCCGCGATCGTGGACAGGCTAGCCCTGCCGCTGCACATGACCCCATACGCCCAATCACGGGGACTGAACATGGGGGCAATGCACGGAGACACAGGAAAATACATTTAGGAGGAAGCAGCAGTGACACCCCCCCCCCCCACATGTCCGCACCCTCCGCAAGTCGCAACACTGCACACCCACACCCTGTCAAGTGCACAACTAGCTAGCGCTGGCCCTGGTCACACAAACAAACGGGCGGTCGGCGGGCCCCCTGAAAGCGGCGGAGAACTACAGGGCCCAGTCGCAAGTGCGACTGCTGCGACAGTGATAATTCCGCCACTGTTTCCAGATAGGATCATTTTTAAAACCGATCCGGCCTTTTTCCTAAAAGTGGCTTCTAAATTTCATAGGAGCCAGGAAATCTGTTTGCCCACTTTTTGTTCACATCCTGTGAGGGAACAGGAGCATGTTTTCCACAGGTTAGACATTAGGAGATGTGTACTAAAGTACTTGGAGATTACGGGACAGTTTAGAAAATCCGATGCTATTTTGTTTTTCCTTTTCAGGGGCTAGGAAGGGGTCCAAAGCCTCTAGACATACGATAGCCAGATGGCTGAAGTTGGCCATTAGTCGGGCCAATATGGCAAAAGGGGTGGAGGTTCCGGAAGGTATTAGGGCCCATTCCACTAGGGCCATGACAACCTCACACTCAGAGTGGGCTGGTGCTACACTCGAACAGATCGGCAGGGAAGCAACGTGGTCAGGTTTTAGGACCTTCGTTAAGCACTACAACCTGGATTTATTGGGCCAGATTCAGAACGAAGATACGCCGCGTAACTTCTAAGAATAGCCGGCGTATTTTTTTTCTGTATTCAGAAAACAAGATACGCCGGAATTCTGCTAAGATACGAGCGGCGTAAGTCTGTTACACCTTCGTTTCTTAGTTTCATATTTACGCTGGTCGCTAGGTGGTGCTTCCGTCGAATATGTAAATTATGGAGATACGCCAATTCACGAACGTACTTGCGGCTGGGCGTCGTATTTTACGTTGTTTGCGTAATCGTTAGTCCGTAAAGTTACCCCTGCTATATGAGGCGCAGCCAATATTAAGTATGGACGTCGGGACAGCGTCGAATTGTACGTCGTTTGCGTAAATCGTTTGGGAATGGGGCTGGGCGTAAATTACATTCAGGTCGTTTACATTGACTACTTGCGATGTGATTTCACGCATGCGCACTGGGATATGTCCACGGACGGCGCATTCGCCATTCAGAAAAAACGTAAATTACGTGGGGTCATGATTCATTTTACATGGATCACGCCTCCATCTTCCACATTTGAATTGTGCGGGCTTACGCCGACACAGTTACACTACGCCGCAGTAACTTACGGCGCAAGTTGTTTCTGAATAAGGAACCTGGCACTGTTAGTTACGGTGGCGTAGTGTACCTGAGATACGCTACGCCTGTCTAAAGATAGGCAGATGTCTCTGAATCAGGCCCATTGTCTGTTCAGGACCAGACCTTTGGGCGTAAAGTCCTGCAAGCAGTAGTCCCACCTTAGGGTAAGTCTTCACTTATCCTCTCAGAGGTGCTGTCCTGAAAGACAAAAGAGGGAAAATCGAAGTTACTTACCGATAATGTTTTTTCCAAGAGTCTTTCAGGACAGCACCGGTACCTACCCAAATATTATTCTACCACTAGGACATGAGAGCATTAGGAGTTTTGAAGGTTGGTTTGATGTGTTCTTGTGTCTCCCTAGACTAGCCGGAGGTTCTCGTAAAAAAACTGACGCGCTGGAGGGGATGGGCTTAAAACTCTAATGAAGGCGGCGTTTCCTGAGAAGGGAGGAGCCTAGGTCTCTCAAAGGTGCTGTCCTGAAAGACTCTGGGAAAAAACTTTACCGGTAAGTAACTTTGATTTTTTGAATCAAATAAAACTTTATTGAAAGAACAATAAATGAGAAGTAGTACAGTATACAGGATCTTGTACATATCAGACATAAACCTTCAACTTTTGGTAAGTAGCACTAAATCACATAAATTCGGTACATCCGCATACGACTCCGATCAGGCAATAACCAATCAAACAGTAGACTTCTGTGAAGAATGGAGACCCCGGGTGGAATACTCATTCCAGTGACTATCATACCCCCTCTACAATAGAAGACGCTCCATAATTAGATCAACCGGAGCTAGACCAGGAACGTCCAGCCAAGGCGCCCAGAATTTGTTGAATTTTTTCACACTCCCCCTGTGCTGATTAATGGATTTTTCCAGCTTGATAGTATCGCCCATTTGATTCAGCCACTCCTTCATTGTCGGAGGAGGGGTTCCATTGATTTCCAGTGCCTCAAAATGAGTTTTCTATCCTGGAAAAGAGCCCTCGCTATCGCTAGTCTAGAGGCTTCCTCCTCAGGGACATCATCTATAATTCCCAACAAGCACAGTTTAGGGTGTCCAGCGAGATGGACCTGAAATACTCGGATAATAGTTTCCAACACATCCTTCCAATAAATATGCAATTTTGGTCACCTCCATAACATATGGATCAGGTCACCGTGGTCCCTCATGCATCTTGTACCGGAAGGATCGTCACGCACGCCCATTCTCACCAGTCTAGCTGGTGCAAATGTAACTGGGACAGCCTTTGGGCCCCATTTAAGGAGCAATTGGGAACTGCGGCAAGAGCCTCCTCCCATTGGTCCTCCTCCAATATCTCTGTAACGGTCAGGGGTTAACGCCGTTTACGATATTCCATTCCACCAACCCAAGACACTTTCCGACACTCCACAGTCCGGCAGACAGGACCCATTGGATTTCCCCCAGAAACGAGACACACACAGCAATGTATCTGGTTCCAAAAGGATCACTTTTAATGACAAACTCATGCTCTTTTTGTACACCAAAAGGAATGTTGCAGTAATCAAATTGACAATCACTCCACCCACAACATCATAAAATAGTTCCTAATGAGTTCCCCTCAATCTACATCTTAGCCAGACATTCTGACTCTGCGATAAGCTATTATCACCTGCTACACAATACACATTACTTTAGTAAACATAAGTCAGACGTCTGACCTTTAGAGGGTGATAATTCCCATCACATATTATCATCAATAGACTTTCACACAATACAGTGTCAATTAGCACAATAGACAATGAAATATCTTAGGAGCCAGACTCAATTAACACCTCAACAGTATGTGTCCCCACATTGAATGGATCACACCATTATTGATCTTCTGGGCTCAGAATCAACCACCTGTAATATTTTAAGATATCCTGCAATACATTGTGAATTGTCCCATGCTAAAACAATCCAACATATGTCCCTTATTTCCTGGCTCAATCTGTGCCCAAATGTGAGTCCCATTACAATCTCTTTCCCACTTGGATATGACCCCTGCAGTGATGTCTGGGAGGAATTTGTAGAGCAGCATAGAGTAGCTGCAGGAGATAAAACCTTTGTATGAGGTTACTTTCCTCATATGACTGAACATGGGTGTGGGGCACTGGCAGGGCACAGAACCCGGGCTATATGTTGGAGTTGGGAGGCCGGGTAGCACAACCATGGGTTTGGAAGTGCCATCCCACCTGCTTCCTTAGGACACTGCAACTCTTCCAATGTTACCCTGGCTGGTGAGTGAAGCCAAATAAGAGACCTAAAAATGGAATTAATAACTCAAAATGTCTCCAGTGGAAGAACCATAGGGGCGGTGTGGAGTATGTATAGGATCTGTGGCATCAAAATCAGAGGAGCCATTTACTAGTTACCTTGAGGGGGGAATTGTAAGATCCTCAGAGACAAAGCTGCCTGATGTGGGCGGAGTCCTGGTTTAGGGGAACCAATCGGCTCATGTCTAGTAATAATCTTTGTATTTCTATTTTAGTAGATGGACGGGAGATGAGGAAAACCTCAGAGGATTGTCTCACTTTGTCTCCAGACTGTAAAGTAGAAGATGAGGACATCACACAATATAGTCCAGGAGAAAACCCGACTACCTCAAATGTCCATCCGGCACCACACAGTGTAGATGGACCATCGTATTCCTCTTATCCTGGGAAACCTCAGACTGTGCGGGACGGTGCCGGACCATCGTATTCCTCTTATCCTGAGGAACCTCAGACTGTGCGGGACGGTGCCGGACCATCGTATTCCTCTTATCCTGAGGAACCTCAGACTGTGCGGGACGGTGCCGGACCATCGTATTCCTCTTATCCTGAGGAACCTCAGACTGTGCGGGACGGTGCCGGACCATCGTATTCCTCTTATCCTGAGGAACCTCAGACTGTGCGGGACGGTGCCGTCCTTCCAACAGATAAGAGGTTTTCCTGTCCTGAGTGCGGGAAGTATTTCTCTTCTAAATCCAATCTTAATAAGCATAAAAAATTTCACACAGGGGAGAAGCCGTATTTCTGTGCTGAGTGCGGGAAATGTTTTTCAGTGAAGTCCCATCTTTACACACATCAGAGATCTCACACAGGGGAGAAGCCGTATTCCTGTCCTGAGTGCGGGAAATGTTTTCCACAGAAGTCCTATCTTTCCATACATCAGAGATCTCACACAGGAGAGAAGCCGTATTCCTGTCCTGAGTGCGGGAAATGTTTTTCAGACAATTCCACTTTTAACAGACATCAGAGATTTCACACGGGTGAGAAGCCACATTCTTGTCCTGAGTGCGGGAAATGTTTTTCACAAAAGTCCTATCTTTCCACGCATCAGAGATCTCATACAGGAGAGAAGCCATATTTCTGTTCTGAATGTGGGAAATGTTTTTCAGACAATTACACTTTTAACAGACATCAGAGATCTCACACAGGAGAGAAGCCGCATTCCTGTCCTAAATGTGGGAAATGTTTTTCAGTGAAGTCCAATCTTTACAGACATCAGAGATCCCACACGGGGGAGAAGCCATATTCCTGTCCTGAGTGAGGGAATTGTTCCTCACTGAAGTCCTGTCTTCCTGTACATCAGGGATCCCCCTCGAGGTGTATTAGTGCCTTGAGTGCGGGAAATGTCTTGTATATGAATGTTGCTGGACATCACAGCTCTCATGTGGGGAAGAAGCACACCCTGATATACACCTCAGATATACTCCATGGCTGATCTCCATCATGTAAGAAACACTTCCAGGGGTGTGGATATTTTTTGAAATAAAATACTTTTCCAAGGGACTAAATCCGGGTCCCAATCTCCTTGTCCCTCATCTACCAGAGAGCTCAGCAGCGGTGTGGGAATTAACTGAAAACCACAAGCAAAGGACAGAACTCTGTGAATGAATGGCACGGCCGCGCTCTTTTCATAAAGTGACAGCCGGTACAGGGAACTTCTCCCCGCACTGCTGTCACACAGAGGGATCGGATCGCTGAGCCTCTGCAGGAACATGTAACATCTTCCCGAAGAGGAAATGTTTCCTTTAACGGTTTCACTGCCAGAGATGTTTTTGTGGTTTTTATTGCATGCACGCTTTACCCCTTCAATACCGGACACTCCCCCCCCCCCCCCCTTCCTGCCCAGGCCAATTTCCAGCATTCAGCGATCTCACACTTTGTCAATTACGCGGTCATGTGACAGTGTACCCATATGACAATTTTATCATTTTTCCCCACAAATAGAGATTTATTTTGGTGGGTTTTATTTTTTGTGGAACAAATAAAAAAAATTATCAAATAATAACGTTTTTTTTGTTTCTGTTATAAAATGTAAATAAGTAAGTTTTCTCCTTCACTGATGAGGAGTAGGGATGAGCTCCGAATTTCGCCTGTTTGGCGAACAACGAACAACTTAAGGTGTTCGCAGCAAATTCGAAAAGCCGCGGAACACCCTGTTAAAGTCTATGGGAGAAATCTAAAGTGCTAATTTTATAGGCTAATATGCAAGTTATTGTCCTAAAACGTGTTTGGGGAGCCGGGTCCTGCCCCAGGGGAGTGTTTGGGGACCCGGGTCCTGCCCCAGGGGAGTGTTTAGGGACCCGGGTCCTGCCCCAGGGGGAGTGTTTGGGGACCCGGGTCCTGCCCCAGGGGAGTGTTTGGGGACCCGGGTCCTGCCCCAGGGGAGTGTTTGGGGACCCGGGTCCTGCCCCAGGGGAGTGTTTGGGGATCCGGGTCCTGCCCCAGGGGAGTGTATGGGGACCCGGGTCCTGCCCTAGGGGAGTGTATGGGGACCCGGGTCCTGCCCTAGGGGAGTGTATGGGGACCCGGGTCCTGCCCCAGGGGAGATGTATCAATGCAAAAATAAAGTTTTAAAAACTGACGTTTTTTCAGGAGCAGTGAATTTAATAATGCTTAGAGTGAAACAATAAAAGTGAAATATTCCTTTAAATTTTGTACCGGGGGGGGTGTAAAGTCAGCATGTGAAGTAGCGCATGTTTCCCGTACATAGAACTGTCCCTGCACAAAGTGTCGTTTCTGAAGGAAAAAAAGTAATTTAAAATTCACTCGCGGCTATAATCAATTGTCGGCTCCCGGCAATTCAGAGAGAGTTCATTCATAAAAAAAAAAGCATGGGGTCCCCCCAAATTCAATTCCCAGGCCCTTCAGGTCTGGTGTGGATTTTAAGGGGAACTCCACCCCAAATTTAAAAAAAAAATGTTGGAGTTCCCCCAAAAATCCACACCAGATCCTTATCCGAGCACATTAACCTGGCCGGCCGCAGAAAAGAGGGGGGGACAGAGTGCGCCCCCCCTCTCCTGAACCATACCAGGCCACATCCCTTCAACATGGGAAGGATGTCCCCCTCTTTTCTGCGGCCGGCCAGGTTAACGTGCTCGGATAAGGGGTCTATTGTGGATTTTTGTGGGAACTCCACACCATTTAAAAAAAAAAAAGTTCCCCTTAAAATCCACACCAGACCTGAAGGGATATTTGGGGGGAACCCCACATAATTTTTTTTTAAATTGATGGCGGGGTGGGACCCCCACGCTATTTTTTTTTTTTTTATGAACAAATTCTCTCTCAATTGCTGGGAGCCGACAAGTCATTATAGCCGCAAGTCTGGTTTTACATGACTTTTTTTCTTTGAGAAATAACACTTTGTGCAGGGACAGTTCTAAGCACTGGAAACATGCGCTATTTCACGTGCTAACTTTACACCCCCCTAGGTACGAAATTTAAAGGAATATTTCACTTTTATTGTTTCACATTTAGCATTATTAAATTCACTGCCCCCGAAAAAACTGAAGTTTTTAAAACTTTTTTTTGCATTGATACATGTCCCCTGGGGTAGGACCTGGGTCCCCAAACACTTTTTAGGACAATAACTTGCATATTAGCCTTTAAAATTAGTACTTTAGATTTCAAATGTTTGAGTCCCATAGACTTTAACAGGGTTCTAAAGTTCACACGAACATTTGGTGTGTTTGCAAGTTTTGGTGCGAACCGAACAGGGGGGTGTTTGGCTCATCCCTACAGAGGGTGATGGTGGCAGGGGCAGGAGCTGATGGTGGCAATAGGTGATGGTGGCAGAAGGCGGGGTTGGTGGATGCAGGTGGTGGTGGGGGCAGGAGGTGTTGGTGACAGGAGTTGAAGGTGGCAAGAGCTGGCAGGAGGTGGTGGTAGGGGCAGGAGCTGGCAGGAGGTGATGGTGGCAAGAGCTGGCAGGGGGTGATGGTGGAAGGGGCAGGAGCTGATGGTGGCAGTGGTGGTGGCTGGTGGTGGCAGGAGGTGGTGGCAGGAGCTGGTGGTGGCAAGAGCTGGCGGGGGGTGATGGTAGGGACAGGAGCTGGCAGGAGGTGATGGTGGCAAAAGCTGGCAGGGGGTGATGGTGGCTGTAACGGTCAGGGGTTAACACCGTTTACGATATTCCATTCCACCAACCCACGACAGCTTATCCGACAATCCAGCAGACAGGACCCATTCCATTCCCGAGAATAACGAGACACAAGCTCTGTTTCTGGTTCCAAAACTAATGAAAACTTTAATGGTACACTCAGCATGTTATATACATTTGAAACTAAGAGTGGACAATGACTCAACTCCACCCACAACATAACAAAAGGGACATCAATACACATTCCGTTAGATATTGACATTCAGATGAGCTATTTACTTAATAATTACCCAGACGTTCTGACTCCGCGATAAGTTATTCTCACCTGCTACATAATACACATTCCTTTAGTAAACATAATTGACATGCTAATCCACTACACCTGAGAAGTCAGACAGCTCCCCTTTCAGACTGCCAACACACATCTATCATCAATAGACCTTTCACACAATACAGTGTCATTAGCATCATGAAATATCTTAGGAGCCAGGCTTAATTAGCACAATAAACAATAGAATGCAATCACAGCAAGCTTTCATCACTACAGCCAGGTAGACTTAATTAGCACCTCAACAGTCTATGTACCACATTGAATGAGTCACTCTCTTATTGACCTGTTGGGTTCAGAATAAACAACTTGTAATATTTCAAGATCCTGCAATACATGAATTATCATTAATGTCCCATCTCATGTAATCTGAGATATCAGTTCTCAGTCATCCTATGCCCCTAATGCACATAGGATGACCCTAGACCAAAGAGTCATTGGTGAAGCTGGCACAGGAGTACCCCGCATCCTTCAAAAGTCTCTGGGTATCACGGACCATTCTGTTACATCTCTCCCCTTTCGGTGGGAGACTAACACAGGAGGCGACCCCAGATGGGTTGACTCCGAAGTTAGTCAGTAGTTCCAGTCCTCCAATGCTGGTATCCATACCGTACCCCAAATAAATTGCTCCAAACGGAGCATTACTCACTCCAGCCATCCTCTGCCTTTCTCAGAGAACATGTCTGCCGCTGGAGAGAGGCCTGGACTGGCCCTTCTCCCTGGAGTCCTTTCAGCCACTGGAGAGAAGACAGGGTGGCTGGGCTCTGTCAATCATGCTGTTGGGGATCTGGGCCAACTGCCCCTATCCCTGGGGTATACAAGTGGAGACTGAAGTCCCATCCACTGGTGGTAGGTGAAAATCCCCCGGTGCTTGCAAAGCAAAGCCGACATCCTCCTGTCTCAGTGCCGCACCCTTTTCTGGGGTTGTGTCAGTGGAGACTGAAGTCCCATTCACTACCACAGGAACACCCCCTTCTATTAGTTGAGAGCAGAGGCTTGTGGCACTCTGCTCTGTTGCCAGCTCTTCTGCTGCTTTGCTGTGAGGGGAGACCACAGTCCCATCCACTATCACAGGAACTCCCTCTCCTGCTAGTTGAGAGCAGAGGCTTGTGGCACTCTGCTCTGTTGCCAGCTCTTCTGCTGCTTTGCTGTGAGGGGAGACCACAGTCCCATCCCCCGACGTCAGCTCAAGCTGCAGTTGTGTGCAGCAGCCAGTAGCATCCTGTCCTGCTGCCAGTGATTCAGCTGGGAGTAAAAGCTTTGCTGGAGAGAGGGGCCAACTGCCCCGGCTCCCTGGAACTCCACATCATCCGCTTCGGCTTTAGGGAATGGCAAGCTTCAGATTTTCCACTGCCGATTCATCAGCCAGGATTTCAGTGTTGTAATCTGAAATTTCCTCATAGTCCCAGGCAATGGGAGCCCCACCCTGCTGCTGAGCGGAGTCTAGCAGCTGTCTGTAGGCAATCTCCAGCTCCCATTCCTGAACAGCCAGAAACTCCAAATCATCCTGTAACCAGTGCCCTTCCGAGATATTCAATTTTTGCTCTCTGTGCTCCATTATTTCCTCCAAACGCTACTCCCGATCATCCCGGAAGTCAGGGTCACTGGACATCCTCCAATACAACAATCCCAGGCCTTCATAGTCATAGCCTTCTGTGGGGCTGTCATCCACTGAACGTGGCTGGGAGGAGGTGGCTGCGGATCATGTCGTCCTTAGGGACCCAGAGGACTCCGGACCGAATGACTCAGCAAACCTATGCTGCATGGCCTCCCTGATCCTGCAAAGCCTGTGAAAGGACCATCGGATTTGTGTGATCAAGGAGAGGGATCACTACTGGCTGGCAACCCTTCTTGGTCCACGTTACAAGGGTAAGGTTGCAGAACTTATCCAGCCATCGCAGAGGATGAAACATCTTCAGGAGGCCTTTGTGCAATGCGCAGAAAGGTTTGTGCAATGCGTTTCCAGAGCCTGAGATGTTACAAATTCCTGGTCCTGGACAATGTGTTGCTAAGGCTTCGGTCAGTCACAGAAGGAGCGGTGGTGAAGGTGGCCATCTGACCGATGCGTTCAGACAATTTTTTATCCTGCAGCAAGGTCTGATCGGTTCCAGCAACCATCACCAGCGTCTGATTTATGTGGTGCAGGAATACCTAGTGGCAAGATCAGACTTGGAGACCTTTCCAACTGAAAATCCACTGGGTTACTGGGTCTTGAGGATTGATCACTGGCCAGAGCTTGCATAGTATGCAATTGAGCTACTGGCCTGTCCTGCATCCAGCGTTCTTTGGGAATGCACATTCAGTGCTGCTGGAGGCTTTGCAACAGATCACAGAATGCGCCTGTCCACCGACTTGGTTGATCACCTCACCTTCATAAAAATTTATCAGTCTTGGATCACCAGACACCATGCACCTGATGCTGAAGTAACCGATTATTTTTTTATCCATTGAGATCCATTGAAGACTGCCTATGCTGTGTCAGGTCACCTGAGGCCAGATGACAGATGCACACCGTTGGGGTCACCGCTAAGGTAGTGGACCCTACGGCTGACTGATGTGGATGGAACTCTGGGTGGTTAAGGGAGGCAGGTCCACTGGAGCACCAACAGGGAGTTAGAGCATAAGATTCCCCAGAGTGCAGAGTCTAAGAGCCAGAAGGTGTTCACCTGACCCTCTAGTGGTGAGGATGGACTGGGTTGCAACTGGCTTCAGGTCCTGGCCCCCAGAGTCTCCTAGCTCACGATCACAGTAAGCTACAGAAGGATAGAGAGGAAGCAGCAGACCAGGATAACAAGAAATAGTAAGGGGATAAGTCAAAGGTCGGGGCGACTAGCAGACAAGGATAAACATAAAACATGCCAGAGGTCAGTGTCACAAGCAGGCAGAGATAGTTGAGAACAAGCCAAGGTCGGTAAAACAGAGACAGACATAGAGCACACGGCAAGTAGGAAACCAAACACATAAAAGCTTACCAAACAATGTTGATCAGCACGGCTGGCTTGCAGTGCACAGGTTAATATAGAGTTCCCTGATAGGGCCTGAGGTAGAGCCATGCCTAGAGGAGAGATTACTTAAACAGCCAGATGAGAGTGGCTGACCTCTAAAGCAGAACACATGGAGGAGAGGAAAGCTAACAGACAAACATTACTGCATATCCATGACATGCTGATGCTGAGTGACTATCCTATTCCTCCTCGATGTTCATGTTGATAGCTTCTAAGAACATTTTTGGTTCTGGGCACCAGCACCAGTGCCTAAAGCCCAATTCCTCTGTCCTGGTTGAACAGGGATGTGTAATTACAATTTTTGCTGTAATATTTTGCAGGAGGGCTCATTCCTGCACTCAACTAGAGTATCTGTGAAGGGTTGCAGTGTTGTGGCACCACCACCAGTGCCTAAGACCCAATTTTTCTGCCCCTGTTTAACAGGGGCGTGTAATTACAATTTTTTATGTAATATTTCACAGCAGGGCCCGTTCCAGCGCCCACCAAGAGTAACTGTGAGGGCTTACAGTGTTCTGGTACCACCAACACCTAAGGCCCAATTTTCTGCAGAATATATATAGGTGGTCTCCTACTTTCAAACATCCAACTTACAAATGACTCCTTCTTACAAACGGAGGGAGACAACAGGAAGTGAGAGGAAATCTCCCCCTGTGAAGGGAAATTCTCTCCTGTAAGAGTTAATATGGGAAAAAGGTGTCTCCTCTCCACTGATGCTTTATCACCAATCCTTGTTTCCCTAATAACCCCACATTTTCTAAATCCAATTGTCATTGGGACAGAAAGTGAGGTGAAATCTTCTGAACAGGGGCACAGACAGCAAAACACATGTTACAGGGGTGATAACCCTTCCCTATGTTTTCCAAAAAGATTAAAAATAGATTCTTTGGCTGGAGCTCCACTTACAGAATGTACCTGTTCCAAATTACAAACAGATTCAACTTAGGAACAAACCTCCAGTCCCTGTCTTGTTTGCACCGCCTGTATACTGCTGTTCAGAGTATATAGGGCCTGGGGGCCCCACGCCTTTTCTTTTTTAAATTTGGGTGCGGGGGTTCCCCTTAATATCCATACAAGGACCTGGTAATGGGCTGGGGGGAGGGGGTACCCATACCGTTTTTCGCAATAATTTTCATCTATATTGCCGGGACCTGACAATTCATTACAGCCGCAAGCAGTTTTAAATTACTTTTATTCCTTTAGAAATGTCATTTTGTGCAGGGACTGTTCTAAACACGGGAAACATGTGTCACTTTACAGGCATACTATAGACACCCCCAGGTATGGAATTTAAAGGAATATTTCACTTTTATTTTTTTTCTTTAAAGGGGTTGTAAAGGTACGAGTTTTTTTACCTTCATGCATCCTATGCATGAAGGTAAAAAAACATCTAGCAGCACCGCTCCCCCCACCGGACCCCCGTTGTACTTACCTGACCGTTCGAATCTCCCGGGCGCGTCCACGTCGTCCTCTTCGGTTCCCAGCCTGGCCGTTGATTGGCTAGGCTGGGCGGATTGATAGCAGCGCAGCCATTGGCTAGCACTGCTGTCAATCAGGGCAGATGACGCGGCGCGCTGGGGGGCGGAGCCGAGTGATACAGTTGGCGGCTATGGCCGCCGCTGTATCACGGGAGCACGCTCGCAAAAGCTTTCCTCCATGCGAGCGCCCTCGCATGAAGAAGGAAAGCTTTTGCGAGGAGGAGCCCAGACAGCCGCCGAGGGACCCCAGAAGACAGGTTTCCGGGCCACTCTGTGCAAAACGAACTGCACAGTGGAGGTAAGTATCACATGTTTGTTATTTTTTTTTTTTAAATCCCTGACTTTAGTGACCCTTTAAGCATCAATAAAATCACTGCTCCTGAGAAAACTGACGTTTTTAAAACTTTTTTTTAAATGAACATGTCCCCTGGGGCAGGACCCGGGTCCCCAAACCATTTTCAGGACAATAACTTGCATATTAGCCTTTAAAATTTGCACTTTTTATTTCTCATGTTTGAGTCCCATAGACTTTAACAGTGTTTGAATGTTTGCACAAACTTTCGCTTCGTTTGCATGTTCTGACGCGAACTGAACCGGGAGGGGGTGTTCAGGTCGTCCCTAGTGAAAAGGATGGGGACAGGTCTCTGAATTTTTTTAGAATCCTAGGCAATGAATGTAATGAGGAACAAGAAAGATCCGTTCCAATTGGACCCATATTTTGCTGGAGCGATGGAAAGACCAGTCGGCTATTCTTTTAAGCACAACTGCTCGATAGCAGCGTGTGAAGTCTGGTAGGGCAATACCACCTCGTTTTTTTAAAATCTGCACAGAATAGATCTGGGTAATCCGTGCTTGGAATGTTTCCAAACATATTTACCAATAATGGATTGGAGGAGGGAGAAGTAACCAGATGGGACACCAAATAGGATTATTTGGAACATAAACAACCACCTAGGTAGGACAGTACATTCATCTTGACAACATTCGCTCTCCCCAACCAAGTATGAGCAAGTGACTTCCAGAGACTCAGATCACGCTTTATTGCATTATGTAGAGGCATATAGTTAGTGTGAAACAGTTTGTGGAGGGGGGAGGTCAGGGAAATACCAAGATACTTTAAAGGGGAGGATTTCCATGTGAACGGGAACGAGGGATTCAGGGATTGAATGTCAATTTGCGGGACGCTGAGATTAAGGATCTCTGATTTAGTAAGGTTGATTTTGAAATTGGAAATCAGGCTATATCCTGAGAATGCGGACATTTAGTTGGGCAGGGTAGTCTCAGGCCTTGTACACACGATCAGTCCAAACTGATGAAAACGGACTGAAGTTCAGTTTCATCGGTTCACAGACTGATGGTCTGATGTACACACCATCAGTTCAAAAATGCGGTGACGTAAAACACAATGACGTGCAGAAAAAAATGAAGTTCAGTGCTTCTAAGTATACGCCTACTTGATTCTGAGCATGCGCGGGTTTTGAACCGATGCTTTTGCGTATTAACCATCGGTTTGGACCGATCGGTCAGCGGTCCATCGGTTCGATTTTAAAGCAAGTTCTAAAATTTTGGTCCGAAGCTGAGTGCAGGAGAGATGTTCTCACTAACATTGTCAGCAAAATAATGATGAAGGTGATTGGAAAGGTCCTCGACGTCTGTGGGTTTAGAGAGAAGGGAGACGTTGAGCTTCCAGTTTGAGGATCGGGGGGGGGGGGTTGCCAGTATGGAGAAGCGCACTGAGATAGGGGTGTGGTCAGAAAAAAGGAACTACATCAATAGTGGCTTCTCTAAGTCATTGTAAGTGGTAATGGGCCACAAAAATGTAACTGATTGTTGAGTAGGAGGTATGGGCTGGAGAGTAATGTGAGTAATCTCGGTGTGTTGGGTGTAGTGTCCACCACGTGTCTGTTACAAACTCAACATTTAGTATAAGTAGAAGATCCAGGGTCCATGTAAAGTCACAACCTCACCAGACCTTCCTAGAAGATTGTCCGCATATTTGCTTCTCACATCACCACTTTATTCCCCCACTATGGGGTCTATTGGAAGCCACATTTCTCAGATTTACATTTATTAGAAGATTCAGTAATATATTCTAGAACATTAGTTCTGATTTATTAAAATGTATACAAATTATTAACATTTCTCAGGTCTTCATACCCCCCCAAGAACAACTCCAGTAACTCCACCAATCACATCACTCTGATCAAGCTGTCCCGCGGCATCCTCTTCAAAGACAACACCTTCGATGAATAGATGGACACCGATCGTTTTTCTCCTGGGCCTTATGTCTTTGTTGAAGACGCAAACTGCATCACCCCCGATATACCAATTATTCCAGGAAGGGAATTTCATATCCTGCAAAAAAAACTATCAAACTATTAAATCCCTCATATCTCATGTGTGGGGTCTGTTCCCAGGCCGTGCCGTTCTGACACTATTATTGGCAAGACCTTTCATTTGGAAAATAAAATAAAAATCCTCCATTAAGGGCATTGGGCGGAGGTGACGTTTGTAGTCGCTTCCGCCAGTTAATGCTATGGGGGAAAAAAGCCCCCACATATACAAACCTAAACTCACACTTTGGAGGGCGCCTACACCTGAAAACGTTGATGGCGATACACATGTTACATATCGCCGCACAGGCCGGAATGAGAGTGATAATTCTATCACCAGACCTCCTCCGTAACACTAAACTGATGACCTATAGGGGGCTTTTAAAGCGTCGTCTATAGAAAATATCGGGTAATAAAGTCTGTCGCTATTTCACAGGCGCACACACAGTTAGGGTTTGACATGTTGGGTATCTTTTTACTCGGTGCAACCTCGGCTTTTATATTTTACCAGAAAATTGGGTCTTTTATTGTGTTTTTACTGAAGTTTGATGTTTCTTTGACTTTATTTATAATCTTCAGGCTTAAAATGAATTTTTAACTCCTTCCAGCCTATAGTATAATGACCTACCCGATTAAACAGTTTGCCACATGTGCCACCAGGTACATTGTGTACCTTATCACCTGCCCTTGTGGGAAACAGTATGTCGGTCGCACGATGCAGAGTTTTTCCATAAGGGTGGGTGAACATATTTCAAAAATTAAAGGTGGATGTACCAAACACACAGTGCCTAGGCACTATTTGGAACATCATAACAAACAAGTTACAGGCACCAGCTTTCAAATTATAGATCATTTTGTCCCCCATTGGAGGGGGAAACCGAGTATTCGGGGTGTATCTAAATTAGAGGTCCTTTGGATATACCAGCTTAAATGTTATGCCCCTTTTGGAATGAATGTTGAGTGGGATCTCAACTCATTCATAAATCAGTCCTAGTTGAACATAGTTTATATATATACAAATTTTTTTATTTACCAGACATGCATACTTTTTCTTTCTTTTTTATTATATTTAAACATAGATATTCATATATATGGTATGAAGTCTTATAAAAAAATGTTTTATCTATACTAATATACATTTTTATTATTCTTAATGTAGGTTCCTACCTCCACTCATCCCCCATGAAATTAGGTTCCACACACAATTTTTTGTATTTAATACATTTTTTGTTAATCCAGCCTTTTTGACATATGGTTTAGACCATGGTTAGAAAGGGACTATATGCTCCATTTATTTGGTCTTTATTAATGTTCCTGGGTCTCATTGTTTAATATGGTCTTTAAGGGCATAGATTTTTGTAAATTATAATGGAGCGTTTGCTGAAACGCAGGTGAACGGCGGTGGAGCGCACGCTGGAACGCATGGCGCCGCCCTCGATGGGGACATCCTGTCCTCATTGCGATCTGTGCACGGCTGTGGAACGCATGGTGCCGCCCCACATACGGATGTCCTGTGTCCTATTTCCCTGGGATACTGATGGTGTCCCTCTATTGGTCTGGCGGCCCGGTCATGTGACTTCCTGAAGCGCTGATCCAATTCCCTTTCAGTCCATTAACATTGGCGTCACTTCCTGGCGCCTGGAGCGCAGCTGTTGCTGTCTGCACAGTAAGGGAAACCTCTTGGAACGCACGCCGTTATGCAGGTTAAGATTGGACACGTTTTTTCATTCGGGTGAGTGGTGGCTAGTATATATTAAGCGCATTGAGGGGAAGGAGACAGAGTTACACCCCAGTAGATGTCTTTTAAGATGAAACCGGTCGGGTTCTTTGCTCCCCAACCACGCCATGCGCAATTGCTATTCTGATTTTTGCTCTTTCTGCTTGCATTTGTACATATCTGGATTATTGAAGACATGTCCTTTTGGATCTTTTTCTGTTTTACCATTTGCGGTTTACATGCAAGTTTTGGATCTATTGATTTTTAATTTGTCGTTTTTGATGTGTTTTTTGTAAACCTTAAACACATTTTTACACTATGAGGAGATTCCTCTCTCTTTTTATCATATCTATGATCGGTCATTTTGAGAGCCAACCTCTCTAATCATCATTGGAATTTCCTGGCTATATGGCGGATTGCTGAATTCACATCTGTTGCCTGACGGCTGATTGCTACATTCGAGACATCCATCCAGCCATCCATCCGGAGAAACAGAAATGCAGAAAGGCGGTTGGCCTATCAATGCCCATAGGACCCCCCACCGTAAGGTGAGCTGCGGGTCTACAACAGCTGGTAAGAAGTACCTAACCTATTTTTCAAGAATTTTAAATGCACCTATCTGAGTTATATTTACCATATATGGACTTCTTCATTGGAGATTATGCCATCATTTCATTGAATTGATTTGTCAGATGCATTGTTTTCTACCAGCTATTGCTCTATGTGCACGGACATATATGGAATACATTTGAAAACATTTGTATATTTTTTTGGCAACACTCCATATGAATGGACTCACATGGGGGTTATATTGGAATCACATTTTGTCATTTTAACTGTTTGAATGCACATATGTTCACAACCACTCCAATGTCATTATACAAGGATTAAGGTTTATGTGACATATTTGGGGAAAAGGATTTTTTTTACCTCATTCATTTGACTCATTTTTTTTATCTATTTTGATTTGCTTTATCCACCTACCTTTATTCACGTGGGCCATTTATGACCTGAATGTGTTTAAAATTTATTGGTCCCTCCTTTTTATAGGGACTAATTTCCATGGGCGCTACACTTTTTATTCACATTTCATATACACTTATCCACTGTTGTGTTGGCTGCCTAGAATATTCACTTTTCATTTTATTAGTTTAGCGCAATATATTTACTTACTTTATCCTTGTAATTTGTAACCCACAGTTTCGGTGAGTTAAATTGAAGTGGAAATGCTCCTGGTGAAGCTGTAACAACTGTTGTGCTTTCTTAAGGTCATTTTAACCGCCCAGTAAAATTATTTTGAATTCTTTGATAACGAAGACATTTTTAAATACAAGTCAATCTATATGACATAGTCTATATTATGAAACGTATTCACGGAGACGTATAATCATACAAAATAGCTCATTTATTGGTTGGCAAAAATACGGATATTTACATGAAATTAGAATACCAGTTGCGTTACATGAACACATTGCGATTCAATAAAATACCCCCAAAATGGGCGTGCAATACCTTTGTTCTGTGAGTCATGGCCAGTTCTCAAGATAACTTTATACAAAAGACAATGAGACAAAAGCGTCTATTTCACATACATAACCGTTACTTTACTGCAGGTAAGCAAGAGGCCAAAAATGTGAAATATATTGGACTTCTCTGTTTTGTCATTAAAAATATGAAAATAATAGAAAAACTTATATTCTTTAAGGAACAACTACCAGTTATTGGGTATGAGAACAGACCATGATTACAAGATATACGAGGCTTCAATATTTCTAGGGAACAACAATATATTTCTGATAACATAAAAATGGCATAATTATCGATTCCAAAATGGCTTTTTGCAGATGACCAAAGTTAAAATGCAGTGGCTTTCTATGGCCCTTCATGGGATGACAAGATGTCTCCATGCATCGTCCTAACATGCCCCTCCCCTCTGGGTGGGGTCTTCTTCCTCCTTTAGTTCATTGATCCATCTCCCTTCATTGATTCCTTCTATTGCCTCTGATCTTCCTCATCCATTGATCGATCCTGAATGATCTCCCTTCCTCATGGCCTATCTCTCTTATATCGATCAGAACAATAGGGCTATTACATTATCCTAAGTCCTGCCCATCTGACAACTGTCCGTTATTCATAGGCCCCTGGTCTCTATGGGAGTTCCTGTCAAGACATGTCTGGTTCCTATTGGCTGACGATTTAATTCTAGAGTTTTGAGAACCTCAAGTAATATCACTTTCAACCACTAGGTGTCTCACTTTTATTGTGAGATTATCTGTACGATAATTTTTATATTATTGTGGAAGGCTACCTACACATATATATATATAATTCTGGTATCTTTATATTATATAAAATACAACTAGCATATCTTTGATCCCTACATAACAAACGTATATTCCCCACAAACATTCTTCTAAGCATGCATAAGCTTATATCTCTTAATCAATGCAAAATAATTATCAATGTGGATACATGAATCATTGTGATATGTGTTTGATGGATACGTGTCACAGGTTCATTCACATTTTTATAATCACAATTTTATGTCTTTCATAATGTGGATTCGATTCTTTAAAAACACGTCTATTGATAAAAACAAATTTCTCCTATAATTCTTCTTACAAATTTCTAAATATTAGCGGATGCGATGGTTATATATTTCCCTCGGTTCTTAGGATGTCATTGCTCATCTAAACATTATTTTCATTTATTCGATGTTTAAAATATATTCTTGAATATTATGTGTATTCATAATGCGAGTCACATTTGTACATCGGTTTGTGAAGATAGGACTTTAAACCGTCTCTTTCATGAAGGCAGTTTAATAGCTCAGCTGCGTCAATATTCTCTTCCCAGGAAATCTTGTTGGCCAACACAAGCCATTGTTTTTAGAGCAGCTGAAGCGGCGTACACACGGCCGAGGTTCTCGGCAGAAACCAGCGAGAATCTCGCTGGGAGCCGCATTCTGCCGAGAACCTCGGCCGTGTGTACGCTCTCGGCGAGCATCCCGTCGGGGAATGCCGTCGAGCCGAAATAGAGAGCAGGTTGCCTTTCCCGACGGGATGGTCGCCGATTCTGACGGCCGGCAGAGAACCTCGACGGGCGGAACGATGTGTTCTGCCTGTTGAGGTTCTCTGCCGTGTGTACGCGGCTAAGTCAAAGTTCTGTCTAGGGAGGCTATCCTACAATGGAGTTATCTCTTCACCTGAAACCAGTTCTTTACTTGCAATGGCTGTTCTTAGATAAGGCTTGTGATATCTGCTTAGTTAGTCATCTGTGCAAACTTTTCTCTATTGTAAGACTTCTAACCACTTGAAAACCAATTCACTTTCTGTGTACACACCAGACCTGGTCAGTTTATATCTTGTACGCCTGGTTTCACCTCAAATATGAAGCCCAATAGACTTTCATTATTTTTGCTGAAAAATATTGAATATATTATTATCATTTGCGCCTTAATGCACGACATTACATGATGAATGATCAGCCATGGAGTATATCTGAGGTGTAATTCAGGGTGTGCTTCCTTCCCCCACTTGAGAGCTGTGATGTCCAGCAACATTCATATACAAGACATTTTCCCGCACTCAAGGCACTAATACACCTCGAGGGGGATCCCTGATGTACAGGAAGGACAGGACTTCAGTGTGGAACAATTCCCTCACTCAGGACAGGAATATGGCTTCTCTCCTGTGTGAGATCTCTGATGTTTGTAAAGACTGGAGTCTGTGAAAAACATTTCCCTCACTCAGGACTGGAATACGGCTTCTCCCCTGTGTGAGGATCTCTGATGTTTGTAAAAAAGACCTGGACGTCTGTGGAAAAAATTTTCCCCACTCAGGACAGGAATACGGCTTTCTTCCTGTGTGAGATCTCTGATGTCTGTTAAAAGTGGAATTGTCTGGAAAAACATTTCCCGCACTCGGACAGGAGAAAAATACGGACTTCTTCTCTGTGTGAGATCTCTGATG